>JANVCL010000005.1:32546883-32561663 GCA_026546855.1 Erythroxylum incrassatum | reverse complement strand
ACCGGTTCACCAATTGGCGATTTTTTTTCGATCCGGGAATTTTCTCCGGAAAAATCCAGAAAAATTCCTAAAAATATCTTAAAAAAGAAAACAATTTATGGAGCACTCAGAAAATTTTTTCAAACCCAATAACTACGTTAATTTCAATAAAATTGACTTAGGCACGCAAACCGGGAATATCATGTATGCATGTACAGTAATTTCATGTGCATAATTGTGATTGTATACCAATCCTATTATGCATGAACAGTCCTATGCACTCCAAATCTATCTCATTCTATGTCAAATTTACTATTTTACCCTTCTAGTAGGGGTGGGATGTTACAAGATTCCTATCGGAAAGTTCTCTGCATAACTTTCAATAGATGTTTTAATGTTCATGCTAGAGTGGTACATATGCATCTTAAGTAATCTTTATAATTAGGCTCGAAGCAGAAGATAGTTGATGGGGATATGCATTTGTCTTTCGAGCATTTATGGAGCTGGCAGTGAACTAGGAACTTTAACATGAATGTGCAGTTAACTAACAACTGTTAGCTTGGAGACAATAAATCCACACCATATCCAATTTAGATCATGTACGCCTAGCCTACTAGTAAGACCAAGATGAGTTGTTTGCTTGCGAGAGTCATGCCGTCCTCAATGTTTTTTCTTTTTGATAAAATGGATAGACACATTACAAAGACCGCATTTATGTCGTCCTCAATGTTTGATTGATTATAATTGTTGGATTGGAGCCGGAGTTTTTGTATCAAATTAGCACGCAAGACTTGTTGAATCTTATGAATTTGGTTTCTTAGATCTTTAGAATTGTTATATTTCTTTGATGAAATTGTCTTCATGAACTAAACTAATCCTAAAAACATCAAACCAAAATTGACGATGGTGGCAATCCTGGAAAGGAACATCAACAGCAAAGGAGTTGACTTAGAACAATGGAGGAAAACGAAGATAAGGATTGGCTAAAAACCAAGTTGACAAATTATGGATTTTTATAAAAGAGATACTATTTAATAGGATAAAAACTTGCGTGTTTGTGACAAGGTGGATAAGTATTCTGTTTTTTCTACTTTTTCTTGTTCACTCAATCTCAATGATTATCCGACTAAGATCAACATGGCATAAGCTTTCGCTTTTCTTCTTTGAGATAAACTTATCACTTTCGACTTTAGCTTCAAGTGTTATAATAATTATTATTTTTGTTGACGCCATTTGCACTAATTATGCACTTGTATTTTTGTTGACGCCATTTGCACTAATTATTCACTTGTGCTTTCATTCAATTCTTTATTGGTTAATAAAAGATTAATAACAAGGATTTAACATTATAATTAAGAAAGAAGATTTGCACCCAATTCCACTACGAAAACTTCAATGGATCTTCTTGCATTTATTACATCATCAAGTTGGACAAACCAAAGTAAATAAATGCAAACATAACTCATCGTAAAAGATCAAAAACAAGTAATGTGAACATAGGACATTTTAATAATCAGTAAGTTTAAGGACTTTGGCTTCAATAATATCACATAAGAACTAAATCATTAAAATTGTTAATGAAATATTTACTCTGGTAAGGAAACTTGTAAATGTTCCAATTCCTTCTAGTTGTGTGATAGCAATATCCGCCACAAATAATAAGCTCTAAACTGAGAATGATTGATGTAGTAAGCAGCTACTTTTGTTTCTTTTTTTTGTGGTAAACTTTACTTCAAAGCCATCTCATGTAAACTTTACTTGATATAAAGTTTATCAAATATGCAAAATCAATTGCAAAAAAATAATGTGTTCAATTAATAAAATTATTATTATTATTGTTTAAAATTCACTTCAAAACCAGCTTTTGGGTTTTTTTTTGAGTTGTTCTATTACATAATATTTGTAACTTATGAGTTTGAGTTGGTTCGTTGGTTGTGTAGTGTGTACCAAATTATCGATTCTAAGTTAAATGTGTGAGATGTTGAAATGCATGTGTCCAAATGAATGTAATCAAATAAAATTTTATGAGCTAATTTTTGCCTTATAACATGTTTAGTGGCAAATATGTATTCAAATTAATTTAAATGAATTGAGGTTGATGAGTGATGGCTAAACGAATAGTGGTGTTCGAAAAAATTAATAGGATCGTTACATAAATTGATAAGGTGAAGATAATGAAGTTGTACACATAATTTTGTAACTTAATACTAGCAATTTTAATGATATTTATACATAGAAAATGTAAAGCACTGCACAAAAAGCTTTATTTTTGATATAAAGTTATTAATTTTATTTTGATATGTCATTATTTATTTTTACAAATTAATTGGGGGAAGTTTAAGTATTCTTGATAATTCAGTCTCTTTAAGAAGATTTGATGATTCAATTTGCATTCATCCTAGATTAATTCTTAGTATGAAATGTTGAGTTCCGATCATAACTCCCACAATGTCAATTAAGAACAATCAACTAATCTCAAGAGACCCGTCGCAAAAAATAATAATCAAGCAATATATATATGACATGAAAATAAATCAAACATCAGATATACGTGAAAAACCCTCTAATATAAAGAAAAAAATTACAAGTCAAATCGATGAGCAAATTCACCAATTCAATAGGAAATTACAAAATTTTAAAGATTCTAAGTTTTTAGCCTTTGCTCGAAACTATACCATAAAAAGCTACAAGTAATCCTATCAAATTTTAGTATTGAGTAAAAATTAATACCTCAAATTAATAGCATTCTCAATTTTATTATGAAACAAACACTCAAAAGCCAACTTATTGCTAAAACTGCTAATTATAGAATGAGAAAGACTTCTCAACTATTCTCACTCTCTTTCTTTCCCTTTTCAATGTTATTTTTATACATGTTGATGAACTTCATTATTCCCCCTTTTATACCAAAAAAATAAGATTTATAATTGGATAAGGTCACTTACACGACTATGTAGATGATCATGTCCTAATTAGATTTCAAGGAATCATAGATATACATGATCTTAGTTAATCACACAATTGTGTAACCAAGGACATGTGTGTGTATGCTTCAACATGAGTGTGTAAGTCTTCAAGTCTTCCATCCACATGTACACATTTGAACTTACCTACACGGTCGTGTATGATAAGGACATGAACATATTTGATCTTACACGGCCATATTGGTCATCATATATCCTGTACGTGTTTGTAGTCTTTTACACGGCCTTAGCACACAATTGCATAAGTCAAGCACACGATCATGTTGTACTCTACAGAATCATGTCTCTCAGGAATGGCTTTAAATCAACCTTTATCCATCTTGATTTCACTCTTTCATTATGCTATCAATCTGTGAGAATATCCAAGATCAACAGAACTCACTTTTATCTCTAGGTAGGGTTGAACACTCAACAATCTCCCCCTTTAGCCATTCTAGAGGAGACTCGAATCACATCAATGATTATTTAAGAGTCGTTCTAGCGAGCTTACTATAAAGCTCATACTTGCTCTGTAGAACCACCGTTGTTAACATATTAAAATCGTTCTTATCTGTGTGAATCTTCTTCAGCTGCAAATCATTATTTCTCAATCATAAGTCTTAACCAATTATATCTAACATCAATGTAATTGGTGTGGGAATGATATATAGTATTCTTACTCAAATCCATGGCCCTTTGGTCATCAGAAAATACTACATAATCATTTTATTTAGCATCCAAATCTTGAAAGAACTGTTTCAACCAAAGCATCTACTTACATACTTTCACGCTTTTGTTGTGGATAAAACTACATACTTTTGCAACTTGGATTGCCAAGAAATGGCCCCTCTTGCAAATTTGAATAAATAGCCTAAAGTGGATTTCACGTTATCAAGATCTTCAACCATGTCTGCATCTATATAACCCTCTAGAATTGGCTCCCCATTGCTAAAACACAATCTCGATTTGATGGTGCACTATAAGTATCTTAAGATCTATTTTGCTACTTTTCAGTGAACCTTCCCTATATAGGGCAAATATCTACTCACCAACCCAAAAGTCTTGTTATGTCTAGTCTTGTACATACTATTACATACATTAAGGAACCAATAATAGATGAGTTGGAATATAAGATATACCATCTTTCTCCTTTTCAGTTAAAGTGTAAGCACACTTGCTCAAGCTAAAATAAGGTACTAGTGGCGTGCTGATTGGCTTGACATGCTTCATATTGAACCTTTCTTACACATCTTCAATATATCTTTCTTGTGACAATCACAATTTCCTATTTTCCTATATCGATTCATTTCCATGCCAAAATATGTTTTATCGATCCCAAACCTTTCAAGTCAAAAGATTTGGACAATTCCTCTTTTATCTTATGGATTATCCTGACAACTTATCTCATAATCAATATATCATCAATATATAGAAGAAGAATAATGAAGTTTTCACTAGTAAACTTCTTGAAATACACATAAGTATCGTCAAAAGTTCGCTTATAACCATTTTCTATCATAAATGAATCAAACTTTCGATATCAATGTCTTGGTGCCTGTTTTAGCCTATACAAACTCTTTTTCAACTTGCAAACTAGATTCTCTTTGCCCTAAACCTTTAATACTTTCAGTTGTTCCATATATATCTCCTCATCCAAATCTCCATGTAAGAAGATAACTTACACATCAAGTTGCTCAAGTTCAAGATCTAAACTAGCAATTAGATCCAACACAGTTAGTATTAAAGTCATCTTAACCATTGGTGAGAAAATTTCATCAACATTAATGCCTTTCTTTTGGTTAAGTCCCTTACTGTCTTACCTTATGGCTCACCAGCTTGTCACCATTCTTCTTTATCTTGAATAGTTGAATACCCATTTACTCTGCAACGCCTTCTTATCCTTTAGAAGTTTCACCAACTTATAAGTTTCAATATTCTTCAAGGAATTCATTTCCTCCTGTATAGTTGCGAACCAATGATATTTATCTTCATATGACTCTACCTCTTACACATTTTGAAGCTCCCACTCAACAGTAATTAGAAGGTATTATGTACTCAGATACTATATAAAAGGCCTTTTCTCTATAGTTGACCTTCGAAGTTGAATATCCTCTACCACCAAACCAGGTTTCTCTCCCTTTCCATTATTCTCACTAGCCTCTTCTACACCATTGTTCAGATGTGGATCATGTAGCTCATCATTACCAGATTGTAATTAATCACTATCATTTTGTGCCTACTCATATTCTCTCTCTCCTTCACTTATGGGTTGATTAGAAAGAGCCAAAATAAGGGAAACTTAATGGCACCACATGGTTAACTACTGAGAGTAATCTTATCTCTTTTACTAAGTACTACACCTATCTTGCACTTATGGAATACCATGCTCTGCTTCTAATAAATTTTGCTTTTCTGGGTCATAGAGTTTAAAGTCAAACTACATATCACCATACCCGACAGATATGTAATGAGCCATCTTCGAGTCAAGTTTTAGTCTTTGATATATGTTTAAATACCTTACATCTGAACACCCTCGTATGCAAACCAGAGGAGTCTTTCCCTATCCACATTCTCTCTGAAACTTTGAGACCTAAGAGGACTGATGGTGTTCAATTCATCAAGTAAATATTGGTTCTGATTACTTTACCCCAAAACAAAGTTGCAGCTTTAACATTCTTGGTATATATCAATCCTAATTATTCTTTTCATTCTCTTGACAGCACCATTATATTGTGGATTGTCAATTTCTGTCTTTTCGTGTTTCATTTCATGCCTCACATAATAATTCTCAAGCTCCTTAGATGTGTACTCCCCTCCGTTGTCAGTTCTAAGACACTTCAACTTTTTATTTGTTTCCTCTTTTTTCATGTCATGAAATTTTTGAAAAACTTCAAATACTTGGCTCCTTGTCTTCAACATGTAAACCCAAGTTTTTTTAGTTACATCATTGATAAAGGTAACAAAATATTTATTGCCTCTCAATGACTCCTCTTCAATAAGACCATAAATTTCTGAGTACATCAGCTTTAAGTTGGCCATTTCCTCGTACTACTAAAAAAGACTCTATGTTATTTTCCTTTAAAAAAAATGATCATATGGATTAAGAAGGATGGATGTATTTGCCAAAATAAGAGATTTACTAGCCAACAACTTGATCCATTTTTCACTCATATGCCTTGATTGTTGATCCTATAAATTAGGAGAAGTATTTTCCTCAATTGCATACACTTCTCCACCATGTACCTTTAGTTAAGTTTTGAACAATGTGCAACACAGCTCTCCATAGGCAATTGTCATCACTCCCTTTGATAACTTCCACTATCCATCCCCAAATATGTGTTGATACCCTTCCTGATATAGTATATTAGCCGATAGAAAAGTTAGGCATAAGACAGGAATATGCTGTATGTCTTTTAAAGTTAGTGAGCATCCAACATTTGTTTAAAGCTGAATACCACCCATATTGTCAATATTGATAAAACTTTGATTACCCATCTTTGCATTTTTCAAAATCACCGCTCATATGATTAGAGTAATATTCCTTTCTTATAATACAATGATAGGAGGCCCTTGTATTGACAAGCTACTTGGAACCCAAATCACTGATATGGAAGCACTCACTCGTTATGCATATCAATGTCACCTTATCATCTGTGCGTGAGGCTGCTGCAATGGTATTTTTATCCTTCCCAAATTTTTGATGATCTTGTTTATCCCTATTCCACTTATAACAAATCCTTTTCATGTGTCCAGAATAGGTGCATTATTGCTAGGTCTTGATCTTTTTGTCACCTTTGAACATCGATCGATTCTTAGACTTATCACGCTCTTTAGGACCTCTGCTTTTGCTTCTTCCCCTACTTTCTACCATAAAAGCCTAGATATTATCAACTATCATCTCTTTTCTTCTAATTTCTTCATTAAACATACTCTTTTTGACCATATCTAAGGAGAGTGCACCCTCTGGGGCTGAGTTGCTAATGGTAGCTACCAAGGTCACCTAACTATCCGATAACGAACTCAACAAGAACGAGGCTTGGAGCTCATCATCAAGAATAATCTTCATGGCAATTAGTTTGTTGAGAATTTCCTAGAAATCACTAAAGTTCTCTAACACAGATATCCAGATTGTAGTTTCAAATTCACAAGCCTTCTAATCATAAATGCCTTGTTGTGGGTAATCTTCTTTTTATAAAGACCTTTTAGCTTTTTTCATAACTGAGATGGATTGACTTTTTAGGGCACATAGTTAAATATGTTGATGTTAGTCCCAAAGTTTTTTGCTTCATCTTTTCCGAGTCTATATATGTTATTTTTTTTGGTTTAGATAGAACATCATCCTTCATACTTCTATCCATATTGATAGGATCGAAAAGATCCTTACAATATGAAAGATTCTCCATCATGGGTCTCCAAATAGAGTAGTTTATAGATGTCAATTTGATCATAAAGCTTATTCCACCCTCTGTGACTGATGGCTCTAATACCACTTTGATGTGTTTCAATCATGGCTCTTATAACTTCAATTAAGAACAATAAGCTAGTCTCAAGAGATAGAAACTAGTTCCAAATAGAAAAATCCTCTAATGAAAAAGGAGAAATCATGGGCCAAACTAACAAGCAATTTCACTAATTCAAATGGGAACTTACAAGAGTTTAAATAATTCAAGTTATTGTGCTTGACATGGAATTGTACCACAAAATAGCTACAAGTAATCCCACCAAATTTTAATATTGAGCATAAGTTGATAAGCTAAATCAACATTCTTTCAATTTAATTATGAAACAAAAACTTAAAAGACAACTTGTTGCTAAAACTACTAATTATAGAATGAGAAAGACTTCCTAGCTCACTCTCACTCTCTTTCTTTTCTTTTTTACGTGTTCTTTTCACACATCAATGAACCTCACTATTTTCCCTTTTATGCTAAAAAAAGGGCTTCATAATTGGAAACGATCACTTATGTAATCATGTAGGTAACTGTATCCCAACTATATTTCAAGGAATCGCAGATAGATATAGTCTCAGTTAGACACACGACCTACTTACATGACCATATATACCTAGGAAATAATCGTGTAAGTCTTATACTCTTGCCATTTATCAGTACATATTTACAATTACCTACATAGTCTCCACACACGGGCGTGTCTAATCTTATATAACCATATAGGTCATCATCTATCTTGTACATGTTCACACTCTTACACAACTTTCACATACTACCATGTAGTTAAGGACATGTGCGTGTTGTACTCTAGACGATCATGTCTCTAAGGAATGACTTCAAATTAATTGTTATCCATCTTAACTTCACCTGTTCATTATTCTAATAATCCATGAAAATGTCTAAGATCACTGAAACTCACTTATGTCTCCAAATAGGGCTTCACAACAAATATTCGAAAGATGAAAGAGTCACTAGGTTAAAGAAGCATTTAGTTGAGATCAAAGGTGATGTGGAGTCTTATATGAAACATATTCATAACGCGAAATAGCAAATAAAAATTTTGTTTAAAGAGTATTAGAATGCAAAAGACATAAAGCTTAAACTACAAAATTGGCAATGGAAGTTCTTTTTACAGTGGTTAGGATGATATTAGCAATATTGAAGGTGATATTCCTACCTAACAAGAAATGATTGCTACAATTAACGTGAGATAGAGAAGAAGACAATTTTATAACTTTTTGGTTCCATGAATAACTCATGGAGCTTAACCTTCAATTTGTAACACCTTATAATCTAGAGAAGTGACTCATAATGTGAATATGATAATGACTAGATAGTTGCATGATGTAGGTGTATTATTCAATGCTTCATATTTTTTATGCACAAATGTCATTAAAGTTATTTTTTTAAGTTACAAATGTGTAAAACTTCATTATCTCTATCTCAACAATTTATTTAATGATCCTATGAATTTATCTAATACCACTAATCCTTTAGTTTCCTTTATACAAGAACAAAGGGGATATTCAAAGTTGTAACAACTACAAAGGCATCAAATTACTTAGGCACACCGTGAAGTTATAAAAGAAAGTGATCGAGAAGAGAGTAAGAAAGGATGCTCCTGTCTTAAAAAACCAATTTGGCTTCATGCCAAGAAGGTTTACAATAGAAGCTTTACGCCTCCTTTAAAGGTTGATGGAATACTACAGAGAAAGATAGCGTAACCTACACATGGTTTTTATTGATTTTAAGAAGGCGTATGATAGGTTTCCAAGGGAAATCATGCGGAGGTGTTTAGAAGTCAAGGGAGTTCTAATGACTTACATACAAAATATCAGGAATATGCATGAAGGTGTAAAAACTAAAGTAAGGACGATAGGAGGAGATACAAAGCATTTTTCTATAGATATTGGGTTATACCAAGGTTCTGCTTTGAATCCCTTTCTGTTTATAGTAGTAATTAATGAGCTCACAAAGAACATCCAAGGGGATGTGCCTTGGTGTATGTTATTTGCTGATGATATTGTTTTAGTGGATGAGACAAAAGAAGGGGTTAATGCTAAGCTTGAATTATGAAGGGATAGATTAGAATCAAAGGGTAGACTTAGTATAACTAAAACTGAGTATGTGGAGTGTAACTTTTAGGGACATAGGGGGTTACAAATGTGGAGATAAAGATTGGTTCAAAAGCTATACCACAAAATGAGTGTTTTAAATATTTAGGATCTATCATCCAAAGCAACGAAGAAATTGATGAAGACATAGTTCACCGAATCAGATCAGGTAGCTGAAATGGAGAGGTGCTTCCGGAATTGTGTGTGACAAGAAGATACCACTCAAGTTTAACGACAAATTCTATTGTTTAACAATTAGGCCAACAATGCTCTATGAGACTGAGTGTTGACCCATCAAACAAGTTCATGGTCATAAGCTAATGATAATGGAGATGAGGATGCTATGTTAGATGTGCAACCTTAATAAAAGGGATAATCTAAGGAATGTCATTGTAAGAGACATATTAAAGGTAGCTAATATTATGGACAAATTTAGAGAGATAAGACTTAGGTAGTTTGGATATAATAAGAGGGATATTCAGACGCCTTAATAAGAAAATGCAAGAGGATCATATTTAAAGATTGTAAGAGAAAAATAAGGAGGCCTAATAAGAATTGGGAGGAGGTAATCAAAAAAGATATGACAATGTTAGAACTTACCGAAGATATGACCCACAATAGAAAACTTTGACGTGTTAGGATTCAGGTAAAGGATCCCTCATAATGAGATCTTGATAGTTCTCATATATCTTTCAACTTTGTAGTTAGTCTCAGTGGTAATTAGTTAATTACGTATTATTATTATTATTATTATTATTATTATTATTATTATTATTATTATTATATTTGTTGTTATTGTTGTTGTTGTTGTCAGTACTCTTATTAGTATCTTTATTATTAGCATTAATATTGGTATTATTATAATGATGGTTATTATTAATGGTATCTCTTTTATTATTCATTTTTTTATTTGTACTAGTATTTCTATATATTAGTTATTTTTATTGTATTGCATTTAAAATTTTCCTTATTATTATTATTATTATTGTCATCATCATCATCATTATCATGTTTATTTATTATTTATATTTTTTAAAATTTTCCTTGCATTTATTTATTTACTTACTTATTAATTTCCTTTTTATTCATTTATTTATTATTTTTATTCATTCATATGGGTTATTTGGAAATAGTTTCTATACTAATTAAGAGTAAGGTTGCGTACTACTGAACCTTTCCAAACTTCACATCTCAATTAAATTTCTATTGGGGTGTTGACGTTGTTGTACACCAATCCTTTAGTCATGACCATCAACCTCAATTTGTTACTTTCATTTGGACACTTATTTGCTACTAAAGACATTATAAGACAAAAAAATCAACTCGTCAACCTCAATTTGATTACGTTCATTTGGACATCTGCATTTTAACATTTCACCCGTTAACTTAAACTCGACAATTCTTTACACATTATACAACTAATAAACCAACTCAAACAATTCACAAGTCATAAAATATTATACAGTAGAATACTCAAAAAACACAAACAACAATCAAATAGACAACAGTCCAAAAGCTGGTTTTGAAGTAAAGTTTAAAAAACAATAATTATGACTTTACCAATTGAATACCTTTTTTTTTTTTTTGCAATTGAATACATTGTAAGTTCTTAATTTACTAACACCTGTATGAAGCTGGGGACAAAGATCAAAGGCCGAGACATCTTACTCTGATAGGAAACTGGTATTTGTTCTTATTCCTCCTAGCAGTGACGGCCTATAAGCACTAAACTTAGACTGATCCAACATCTTACAATAGATGTGGTAAGCAGATGCCTTTGTTTCATTGGTTATCCGATGAGAAACAGACAAATAAGTTATATGCATGTAAATACCTGTAGACAAATGCAGGAGTAGTATTCTGGTATCTATGCATGATTCCAAGAAAACATACCCGATGGGGTACAACACTCCAGGGTTTGCACATGCAGGGCATATTCCAACACCTTGCGATTGTACAGGGCACTAAGACTGATAGTTGCATTAGAGGCATCTTTTCACCTTATTGGTCTCTTCATCAACGGGTATGGTCCTCACAAGCTTAGTACTTGGTGGGCACTCCTGTCCCTTTCGTCAGGCATTTTGCTATTGGGGCTGTCCTTTTCCCACCTCAAACTATACAGTATGGCTGCATTCTTTGAAACTGAAAAATCTGCTCTTCTTTTTCATTTTTTTAACAATGAAGAATGGCCTAAATGATGTAAACTCCTCACTTACTGTGTCTCAGGACAAAGAGAAGAGCACTTCTTTGTTAGCTGATGTGAAAACTTAAAAAATAACTTGAGGGATTTGTTCCATTTGTTTGCTTCTAACCCCATCCTTATAAAGAACATTTTCTTGCAACAGGGCTATATCGTGAGACCATGGCCCTGCCAATAGCTAGGCTTTATGTTTAATTACAACATTTGATAATGAATTGATTAGATTAAATTTTGTAATTATATATTTATATGTTAAGCCAACCTATACTATACAACCCGGATAAGCCTTGGACAACATGTATACAATACAACCCGAATAAGATGCCCCCCAAAACAGAAAACTAGTACGGCAGATAATTAGAAATGGGCTTTAAAATATTTGGGGGTCCTATAGATTTGGTGTGAAGTGCATTCATACCCGCTATTATTTGCATTAATTCAAATCGACTTAAAATTAGTTTATATACTATAAAATGTTATAAATTTTTTAAAATCAAATGCTTCTTCTTTTAAGCATAATCAGTACTTCTCGAAGTCTTTTCAACTTTCGCACATCTTTTAAGTTAATTCTTTCAGGACAAGTGTCAGTATGGACAAGTGACAAAGAACTTGATATTTTTATTAAGTGAATTTCTTATCCATTTTAAATTATATTTTGGAAAATAAATTATGCAAATGATTATTGAAGTAAAGTTTGTACACACAAAAATTTTCATATTTTATCAATTGAATACATTGTTTTTGCAATTGAATTACTATTAATTTAATGTCAAACTCTTGACACATTTAATGTGATTTGAATTGTCAAACTGGGCTTCAAATTGGTCCTTGAATTCTGATTCTGATTTAAATTCCAATCAATTTGAGTTTATTTTATTAATTTTGAATCAGTTTTAAGTAAAATTGTCATCCTCAACATATAACTCTTTGGATTTAATAGCTTCTTGAAAGCAAATTAGTTCTTGAACTATAGAAGTCAACATTGTCTTGTATTTGTATAAATCTTATTTAAAAACCTCCGTTTTGTAGGAGGTGTTTCTTGATTAAAAATAGCTTAATGAAAAATTTGAACATCATCAAAATTGTTGAATGTTCGTGAATTAGAACCTTCATTATAAGTGTTTACATGTTCACCATATTTTATTAATGCTTCTACACTTATTTGTATATTTTTTCAATTTCAAGAATTTTTAT
Organism: Erythroxylum incrassatum; assembly: GCA_026546855.1. Taxonomy (NCBI): domain Eukaryota; kingdom Viridiplantae; phylum Streptophyta; class Magnoliopsida; order Malpighiales; family Erythroxylaceae; genus Erythroxylum; species Erythroxylum incrassatum. The sequence continues at coordinate 32,548,762 of JANVCL010000005.1, read as the reverse complement.
CATCAAATATGATGTCATGAATAATTAGTAACTTCTTGGTAAAAGGATTGTAAAATAAATATTTCTCAAATTTGATATTATACCCAATAAAATAAACATCTATTGTTTTCCCATTTTTGGGATAAAACGTGTATATATATATATATCTGTGTATGTGTGTGTGTGTGTGTGTGTTGCCTTTGTTTTCTACCTATACAATGTTTTGTAGCTATTTCTTCAATATGGTTATTAGATACCAATTAAGAAGAATATTGTTGTATAAATTGCTTCTACCAAAAAAATTATTTAGAAGATCTTTAGATTTTAGCATGGCATTTCTTATATGTACAAGATTTCAATTCTTTCTTTTTTTCATTGAGGTATATGGGGAGTGAAATTGGTTGTTAGTTGTTTTTGGATGCTAGATTCGTTAAAAAATTATCATTAAAGAGAAATTATCCCCCGATCTTTCTGTAAAATCTTAAATGGGTGTTCGCTTTTGTTATTAATATGAGCTTTGAATTTCTTAAAGATGATGGATTCATATGACTTATTTGATAAAGTAGACCTATACCATTCTACTAAATCATCACCAATAAAGGTTATGAAGGACATGTTGTTGAGAGTAGGTATTGACATAGTCTACACATCATTTGCATGAACAAGTTCTATTGATTTTGCAGCTCTTTTTGCCTCGCGTGATGGAAAAAAAATTCATAATGCTGCTTTTCAAATATACAACTTTTACAAACATCATTAAAAAGCTTAATTACAAAAACTCATCAATTAAATTATGCTATGAAAAAGAATCAAACTTATAAATTTTAAATGGCCATATTAATGATATTAAAGTCAATTATCATCTTTCAATGTTTCTTTCAAAGCATGCTTAGTAGAGGTGAGACTTGAAGGAAATTTTTTTCTTTGCCACTGATACTTCGACCAGCATATACTGCAAAGATTTATCTTTAAACACATAACATATAAAATCCAAAAAATCAAGCAAATACCCATCCAATATAAACTTACTGGAAAGGTAAAAGTTGATAATTTTTAAGACACTAGTCAATTGCATTAAAATATTGGCAAAAGTTAACCTCATAACTTGTGAAACAACCTTTAAAATCAAATTTAGAACATCAAAACACTGAATAAGTCATAAGAATATTAATCAAGAATTATCATAAATATTAAAAGAGACTTTAATCATACAGAATCATGTCTAATTCTCTTCTAATATTATCATTCATTGGTTTAGTAAAAATTATTGTCCAATTGGTATAGTGCATTAATAATTTTTAATTTAATATTCCCATTTTGCACATATTCTTTAAGTCTAAGGTCCATAATATACCAAAAAAGTTCAATTTCTCATTTATAATGTCAACTTAAACATTCAACACTAAGAATTTATACTCAGATTGACAAACAAAATTATGAACTAATAATTACTTCTTGTTGAATATTAATTATTATATGGTTCAAACAATGATTCTTCTTCAATTTTTAATTCATTGGAAACATTTCATCCTTCTTACCATCTACAGTTGGTTTAATAATTGGCTCTTTTAAAGAGCCTTTAGTGATTATTCTTGTTCTCTTTAAAGACTAATTTCTTTGCATCTTACACAAATATTTTTAAGACTTTCTTAGATATAAGTGTAACATCCCATTACCTGCGGGGAGGTTAGAATAATAAATCTGAGTGATCAATGAGCGCTTAGAAATGTTTTTGCATGTTCATGCATAATTTAGCATACACATAATATGCCATGTGAAGTGAACATAATGATCAAACGTAGCTCGCCCTTATCGTAGGTATGTGTAATATCCCGGTACCAGTGGGAAGGGTAAAATAGGAAATATGGGTGTTTCATGAGAGATGGGAAATGCATTTGCA
>JANVCL010000005.1:32513626-32542661 GCA_026546855.1 Erythroxylum incrassatum | reverse complement strand
AAAGGACTTACAAATGGAGCCCACTTGCCGCTGTGCCTCCTGATATGGAGCACGGGGAACTCGGCGAGGGCACTGAGTCGATTCCACCGAACTCGATGCAACTCAGTCAAAATACTAGCGCTGAACTTGGAAGAGAACTTAACTGCTTTAAATTTACCCTTCCCATACAATCTTCACTAACCTTCTGGAATGCCAGTTGACGCAGACGTGGGTGACAAATAATAGGACGACCTTTGAGGTTTCTTTTTAGACGTGAGTTAACGCAGACCTTTGTTTAGGACAAATAACAGGAAGAAGAAGAACTAACCTTGAGAGGGATTGATCAGATGAGAAACAGAAATCGGCAGATAGAAAAGACTTTTGAGGTTTCAGTCAGCGTTGTTGTTTCAAAACAGACCAAGAAGACGTTAGTTACGTATGTGACGGTAATTCACATAAAAAATAGTTGTGCGGAAAAGCTATAATTTGGAGCTTTTCTGAAAAGCTCCAAATTATAGCTTTTGAAAAAACTGTATTTTAGCTTTTTCAAAAGCTTTTTCTACTGAAAAAGTACTTTTCAAGTTTGCAGCCAAACACCCATTTTTTTCAAAAAATAGCTTTTGCGGTGGAAAAAAGTGCTTTTAGGGTCTCCAAAAGCTGAACCAAACAGGCACTTACTTGAATTGGCTTCAAAAGCTTCAAACACCTTCAAACCCTAACTCCTTCCTCTTCATAACTTATCAACTTCCATGGAGGAATAGGTTAGGCCTTTGAGTAGCAAAGTGAAGGAGACTAAGAAAAATCAAGTAGCAAGTAAAAAGAGTGCAAGAACTCACTTAGATGAAGGTGGGAGGGAGGTAGTGTCGTGGGACATGAAGGAGAGAAGAAGAAGATGAAGAAAAATAATAAAACTTTAGCCAAAAGGGAAGAGTGTCGTTCTCCCAAGAGGAAGACCAAGTTATAAGGTCTTTCACTTAGTACAAAATGAGTGGTGTGGCAAGTGACACTTGTCACTTGCCACATGTCACTCCTACATGGTTCCATTTGTTCTACTATCATTTAGTCTCCAATTTCTAATCCAATTGACTCCCAATTTTCAATGACACCCATCATTAAATCCCAATGGCATATATAAAAATTTCCATTACCATTTGACTCTGAATTCTACTCCAATTCACCGATTGTTCTACCACTTGACATTTTTCCGAGTCCAAAATACCCTAAATTTTAGAAATTTCCAAAATTTTCTCCAAAAATTCTAATTCACTTCTTAACTATTCCCACTCAATTTTTAAGGCACAAAACTATAATACACGTCATATTCACATTAAAACAATTATTTATACCCGATAATGTCAATTGAGTGCATGAACAATTCATTTGATGTGTGCAATAATCCAATTCATAAATGTGTATGCCGATATGATGCATGAGTATAAAATGCAATTTTCTTAATCAAGCTAAAGCTCCCATGTACCAAATTTTAGGGTTCTAACCCTTAGTAGGGGAACGAGATGTTACACAATTCCACATGAATAATTTGATCAGATGAACTTATGATTGAACACAAAAAGTTATTAGGATTCCAGGCAAGAACAATCCTAGCATTAGAAGATTGATCTATATTGTTGTAATAATTCCATCTAGGAAACAAAGAAGTGCAAACATTATTCAAATAAGAGGGAGATCTAATCCTAGATTTGATTAAATAAATGAAAGAAACTGATAATCTTTTAAACCAAGCATGTACAACTGATTTTTTTTTGGATTGTTTAGACCCCTCATATTCTAAAAAAACCAAGTCCATAATTCAAGAACCAGAAACCAACAACCAACCTACTTCTGTTTCCTTCTAGTTTTCCTATTTCTCCTCACTGTAAAGTCCCCCTCTGCCCCTCCCTTAGTACTAGGATTGTTTGGAACCAATTCAAAAATTGGAGAAGAAGATACACCTACCTGATTTACAGCAAAAGTGTTGAACTCATCAATGTCTCCACTAAATCTTCTTGTATTTGTTGATTCGGGTTCAGGGTAGAAGGATTCCCATTGAGATTGTATCTATACCTTCTTGCATTGTCTTCTCAGGAATATGTTCTTGTTATTGAGGACCTTGCTCCTTGCATGGCTTAGTTGAACTCTCTGGAACTCGAATGACCTCCTTACCTTGATATGTTTGCTCAGAGGTAAGCTCAGGTGTCAGGTGTTAATGAGTAGAAGTGTTTGTATCATCCCTTTGCTTTTCTCCAACTCTTTTTGGAGACCAGTCTCAAAGACTCTCCCTGTTGGAGCCCATTCCTTTTTTTGCTCTTGCTAGTCTGGCCTCCATTCGTATTCAATTCTAATTTCATTAAAAAAAATTGGCCCTCCTCACTGTACGTGGCCAATTGGAAGGCAGAGGGTCATTTCCCATATAGCTCCAGTTCCACACACATATGTGCATATACTATCCTAGACATCCTTGCTATCTGTGAATCCATTAAGAGTGGATGTCCCACCGCACTTGCTATCCTACCCAAACCTTCAGTATTCCAGTATTCAACTGGAATGTTGTAGAACCTAGTCCACACTTGAGCATACTTTACCTCCTCATGTTCCCCTCCATTCAAACTCCACTTTCTCATAAATAGGGGCTTCCCTTAGATATGCCAAGGCCCCTTTTCTAGCACTGACTTCAAACCTTGCTCAGATTCAAACTTAAATAAGAAATTGTTTGAGCAAGTTATTAACGTCTCCTTTAGCCCAAACTCAACCCAAGAATTAGCCAGAGCTCGTTGTACCACTAGGTAAGTTGGCCTTTTTCCAATAAAAAAACATATTAAAGCTAACCTGAACTTTGCAACACCCTTTTAAGCTAACTCCGGAGGAGGAATGACGTAGATCTGCTCCTTCTTGACCTCAGGGGGGAGGGGGTAGTAAGTTAATGCATTGTTTTTTTAGGATGCCTCTATACCTTCCGAGACAACTACTTTCCAGGACTTGAAAGTCTTAGATTTTTTAAGAGTTAGGGGTTGAGAAGAGGTCGCAGGGTCCGAGTCCTAATGGATGTTGTTGGATGGAATTAGGTTTGGGTTAAGGGAAGGGTTCAATTTCTGAGGATTATTTGTTGTTGTGTGAGGTATGATGGTGTTTGGATCGGTATTTTGGTTATGTATGTGGTTGTGATTAGGGATTTCCGATTTCTAGAGTATGGAAGGAGCAGGAATTAGGGTTTGGTAAAGGGAAGAGAGGGGTTCGAGTATGGACAGGAGATGAAGAAGAAGAACAAGCCATAGATCGGGGGAGTGGCTGCTCTTCTGAAATCTCAGAAGTTAGAGTTCGAAGCTCACCTAAAAACTCTCATCGTCTATTTCTCTCCCATTAAGTTTACGGGGTGGCGTTAAGGAAACAAAAGTTTCAATAAACCATTATTTTTGTTATTCAAATACACTAATTTCTACCCATATTACCTAAGAATATTTTTGTATCGGTAAATATATTTTTGTATCGGTAAAGACTCTATTTAACGATTCTAAAAGTAAGAATGACCTAAAATGCACATTTTAACAATAACTAACAAATAACAGAATCCAAAGGGATTAATGGATCGTTTTTATAATAAGCAAGACTAATTGTTAGGATCCTATCAAGTTGACGAGGGGGGGGCCGGGGTAAATCGACATATTCGTGCCAGTTGTATCAAGAAGTCAAAAAATAATATACACATCTTCAACTCATTTAGGGATAGTCACTAATAGGGACCATTGTCTTGGTATATATAATACACAATGAGAATTTAAGTATTAAAGTGGAAAAAATGGAGTTCATGCTAATTTTAATAATTTGCTTAATATTTTATATTAAATTATTAATTTTTGCTATGTAATATAATAAATTAATAAATCAAATAGGATTAAATTAATAAAGATAGTATTAATTAATAATGAAATTATATATTAATATAATATTAATTGCTAATAGAAATAAATTAATATACATATTAAATATTATATTTTTAATATATGTGATAAAATAAAATTAATAAATTTAATACAAGGTTTACTAATTTATATTAATTACTAATGTTGAAGCTGTTATGAGCAACACTATTATTAAATATTAACCTTGAGCTTTTCGACGAAACAATTAAAAAAATCAAAATCTTCACCTACCAATGTCCTTTTATTGGTACCGTACATTTTACGTCCTTGTTGCGTGGCTTGTCCGACGACCATGTTGGTGCCACGCCGTTTGTTGTATATTTCTCATCACTTATTAATCCTCATCCAGACCATTTATACATAATAACACAAACCATAACGGTTGGGACAAACATATGGGACCATAAATATGTTTCTATTTTCTTACAAAATTTAATTTTCTATCACGACATGAAATGGGAAAAGGAAAACAAGAGGGAGAAAACAAAAAAAAAACCTAAGTTTGCACCAAACTTACCAGAAAAGCCATAATTGCAAATAGGAATAAGACGTCGACGTACCATCTACTTTGCCTTCCTTTCAAGCTCCTTTTACTTCATTCACCAAGCAACCATGTTATACAAATTGACTCCACGCGCCAGCCATTTTTTATACGCAAACTTATATCCTTGTAAAAGTTGATCTGTCACATCCATGTGGCCAAAAAATATATACGCATTTATATGGTGTGAATATGTGTAGACAGTCTGAGGAATCGTAGGCTCTTGTCTCTGTGTGTCGATTGAAACCGAAGCACTTAAATGAGTGGGTTCATATTGAATTTAGTGCAAGGAGGTACATGTCCTTACCTTCTACCAATTTCAATTAACGAGATTCACCGTATCAAGCTCTCTCAATTTTTTTTATAGACTCACGTAAATAAATGATTGAGATAAATTAGAATAAGATTAATATAAAATTTACGGGTAAAAAGATCACGACCTGTATCAAATACATTGAAATTCTTTTACCAATTTTTTGTTAGAAGTAAAACCAAGTATGAATTCTCACTTATATTTTGTCTTTTTTGAGAAATTCTTTTTTGTTATAAATAACTTCTACAGTTTTTTAATTAAATAGTTTAACATTACTACTTTTCTTAATCAAGTACTTTCTGTTAAACAGAAAAAAAAAAATATGATAAGTACATATGAGATATATCAATATATCTTATCTGCGCACTGATAATATTGAAATCCTACAATGCCATCATGTATGTCTCATGTTATCATAACACTTGCATGTCATCAATGTGACTTTCACGACAACATTTTTTGTCAATACACAATTAGTACATGTGGCATTATAAGTTTTTGAGTATCGCGTATACCAAAACTAATGTATCTCGTTAATAAGTTTTTCTATTTTAGTTACAAAATATTTAATTGAAAAAATATTAATAGTATGAAGTAAATTGTCAATATTAATTAAGTTTCGTAGCTTATCTTTTTGTATGATTTTAAATTTCATAAGTGTATTGAAAATAATAATAATAATAATATATTAATTAATCATACAATGGGAAATATTATTATGATGAATGTAAATTATGTATACTAACTTGTCCTAAACTCATATCAAATTTTATTTTCTTACCTAATATTATTAAAACAAATAAACCTCAATATTCTCCCTAAACAAAATTTGAACTTTGTATGCCAAACTATCCAACTTTATTTTGTAAGAATATGATATTCATACATTTTTAAAAATTATTTTGAAGAATTTTTTATCATTTTAAAATCTTAACTTTTATTTTTTTCAAATATCATTTTAGATAAGATCATAAGCACAAAGTTAATTTTAGTATATTTATTTATGACCTATTGAAATTTAATACCATGTTTAAAAAATTAGTAATGTATTCACCCAATAACAAGTATAATTTAGTTATAGTTTATAAAGTTATCTCCCGAACTTTTTATGTTATCTTTTACCAAATTGATAAAAGCAAGAAACAAGGATTCATAATATGAAATCATGAACAAATGGAGGATTTGGCAGCTACCTTTTTTTATTCCTTTTTATTTAGTTCGATGATATTTGCATTTTTATGAGTATACAATAAATTAATATAGATATAATTAAAATTTAATAATATGGTAATAATTTCACTATATAAATTATTAAAATTTACATATATTTTTTAATAGTTAAAATTGTACAAAAGGATAGTATTATGTAATTAAATTGAATTTGAAAATTTTTTAATTGAGCCATCTTATTATTAATATTTATTAATTATGTGCTTTAAATTGAAGTGTATAAATTTATTGAAAGGACACATAAATTTTAATACATATTAGTCTCATAGAAATATAATATGTTCATATAATATTATAAGAGCCACAATATCACTTATATTATTATTACTAATAAAAATTATAGAAAAATTAATTAAAAATATTAATAACAAAAAATATCATTTTACTCTCAAAATTTAAGAAAGTCTCAGCGTATGGACGTCTTAGATGCAATGTCTGTATAGTTTTTCTTTTCTTTGCCCTGTCTCTTACCACTATTCAATTAAGCCTCCTCTAAATTATTGTTATGGGTAACTCTATTTTGGTGGAGTTTGTCCCACCTAAAGAAAGACTGGTATTGTTGTTAAATGGGGTAACCTCTGGGTAAGGAGCTTCTGACTTCAAAGTCTTCTTTAATCTTTATTACATGGACTGGGAGCCATAATGCATTAGGCCCTAAAGAGAACCGGGAAGAAGTCCCTCCACCAACAGCAGTCAGCAGATGAGTTCCCTCCACTAAGTCCATCTAACTAGAATCTCTGTGTAGTTAGCAAATCCTCCAAGTTTGGCCACTATTTAGCCTTAAAATCTTAGAAAAATATGGTAGAAACTGAGTCAGCTAAGGAAAGGCTCAAATACTTTTAAATACTATACAAGAAGAGGTTCTAACCCCACTTATGGAAATATTGCAAGTTAGGGCTAGAGATGGCAACTGGGCTCGGGTTCATCCTAAGGTCTACAGGTCTCGGGTCGAGCTTAGGCTTAGGTTGTCCAGACCCTACATTTTTATATTTTTAATTTTAAAAAAAGTTCAAGTTGGTTCGAGTGTGGCTTGGGCTCGAGCTCAGACTTTGGCTTAGGCTTCGGCTAGGCTGTTTTGGATGGGTTATTGCTAAGACCCAGACTCGACCCGACTCAACCTGTTGCCATCCCTAGTTAGGGTAACATCATAGTCCTACTCACTGGTATGGGTTTCTCACAGGTCCAACATTGGGCTAGCTCAAAATGAAGTAAGATGAGTTTAGAGAAAACTCTAATGTCTAAAGAGGATACCTTTATATTCAAGTTCTCCAAGAATATTGACTTGCTGAACATTCTTCAGCAAGGTCCTTAGCACATTACTGGACAACCTCTTCTTTTAAAAATATGTAAGCTTGAAATGTCACTCTATAGGTGCAATGTTAAAATTATTCCCCTCTGGGTGAATTTTTATAATATGCCACTAAAATACTAAAAGATATATGGTTTGAGCTACTTAGCTAATGCTCTAGGAAAACCAATTTGTCTTGACTCCCTCATTACTAGGCTTATGAGGATTGGTTATGCAAGAATTTGTGTTGCAGTGAATAAAGAAGGAGAACTTCCTAAAACCCTTCCTATTATGAAATTGGATATGGATGGGGAACTTATAAAGGCTCAAGAGGGGCTACCTTACAACTGGAGATCAACTAACCTCCTTAAGGTGTGCAAACTAAATGGGAGGGTATTTAAAACTATTCTGCACAATGAATGTTTAGGGCTACTAGGGGATGAAGTCTTTGACTCAAAAGAAGTGACTAAATTGGTTTCTCCTATAAATAAGCTAGGGATTGAAAATCCTACTCTAAATACCCCTATTGGCTAAGAACTCTAGATTCGAGGAATAATTAATTTTGATTAGAAGGCCAAGGGATGGGAAGTGAATGTGACTAAAATAATAGTTAGAATTAGTTAGTTTGAAGGGCATAGATGGTTTCGCTAAAATCACCTTTATATCCTTAATAAGGAAGTCCAGAAGGAAAGTAGGTAAAGCCTGGCTAAGGAGTGCCAAATAATCCAATTAATGGCCTTTGTTATACAGAGTATTAGGGGACTTAATGATCATCTTAAAAAGAAAGCTATAAAAGACCCTAGTTTGGAGAAAAAGCCTACTGTAATAGGTCTTTTAAAAACCAAAATAAAGGCTGAGAAGCTAAGTGAAGATTTGAAATTTTTAGCAATAATTAGAATTTTGTGACAAAGCATTCCTTCCATGCTACTGTAGGATAGTAGTGGCTTTTAATATAAAATATATTCAAAATTTAGTAGTCGTTATATCTAATCAAATGATACTTGTCTTATATGTTTTGTCTTAATCAGAGTTACTTATTAAGGATATGATTGTTTACACAACAAACTTTGCTTTCCATGAAGTCAAGATCTAGGAAGACCTAAGGAGTATAAATGGCTTGATGCATAGGCCCTGGATCTTAGTGGGCGATTTAACCTGTATTTTGCATATTAAGCAAGCTAAAGGTGCCAGAGTCAACTAGAAAAACTTAATTAAAGGGTTGAATCAAATCGTAAACCAATAGGAGTAATGGACTTAAACTATACGGAGCAACTATTTACTTGGAGCAATAATAGATAATAATGAATCATATTTATCATAAATAAAATTGATAAGGTTATGAGAAACAAGGAATGGCTATATAAGATTCCAAGTAATGATGCTCGTTTTAGCCTAGACTTTTGCTCAAATCACTCAATAATTGAAATTCTCTAGCTGGCCACAAAACCCTCCTAGAGAGCTCCATTCAAATTCACAAGCTTTCTAACAGATATAGATGGATTTTAAGATGTGGTTATGGAGGGCAGGGAGAAGGTTGTTATAGGATGTAAAAGTTTCAACTTATGAGAAAGTTGCAAGAAATTAAAGAAGGACTTAAACTCCTTCATAAGAATAGTTATCTCAACATTGAATCCAATCTTAGAAATGTAAAAGAAAAGCTTAAGAGAGTGCAAGATAAATACTAATAAGATCCTCTTGATCTAAATCTTAGAACTCTTAAGTCCATAACTATTGGTAGATATACTCAAGCTTTACAATGGCATAACTCCTCTCTTAACCAGATGGCCAGAGTCAATTAGCTTATACTAAACTCAAATCATTAAATAGGCAATGATCATGCTATAGTTGAAATAATAGGTTAAACTACTAATGGGATTTGTTTGGTTAGCTTGCTTCCTTTCACTCCATGGTGATTAGTTTGATCTTGTTTCTACATTCCTCTCTGAACCATACTATAAAGGACAATCTATATATGCATGTATCCTATTAAGATATCAAATAGGTCCTTTTTAGGATTAACCCTAATAAATCCTCTGGATCGGACAGTTTTAATGCTTATTTTTTTCATCAAACTTGAAATTTGACAGGTGACCTAGTGGTTGATATGGTTTAAGAATTTTTCTCTTTTAATAAAATGCTCAGATATCTTAATTATACCCACATATATTTAGTCCCCAAGACAAGAAACCTTAGTATAATGGTTGATTTTCACCCTATCTCCTATTGTAACATAATTTACAAGGTTATCTCAAAAGTGTTTGTTAACAGATTGTAAAAAGCCTTGCAATCCTTAATTATTCCTAGTCAAGAGCATTCTTACATGGTAGAGCTACAAGTGACAACATCTTACTAGTCTAAGAACTATTTAGTAACTATGATTCTTAAGCTTCCACTCAAAGTTATGCCCTGAAGATTGATTTTATTAAGCCTTTTAACTCCTTGAATTTGAATTTCATATTTAATGGTATGCTAGCTTTTGGATTTCCTATGGACTTTGTAGATTGGATAAAGGTTTGTGTAACTACTACATATTTTAAGGTTATGGTTAATGGATCACCCTCAAAGTCCTTTTGAGGAGTCAAGGGATTAAGGTAAGTGAATCCTTTATCCCTTTATTTATTTGCCTACATTATAGAGATTCTCATCAGGATGATCAATTGAGAGATTAATTCTTTGAGATTAATAAAGTATCACCATAAATGTAAGGAACTCAAAGTCAACAATATTATTTTTTCCAAATGACTTAATAATATTATATGGGGTTAATCAAGGGTCTATTCAGCTTCTAATTAGAGTAGTATGCCAATTATTTATTTTATTTGGACTTAAGGTAAATGTAGAGAAGAGTAAAATCTACATCTCCTTTGATGTGCCAAACACTTTACCCCTTACCTCTACATCTTGCCTATAGCTGTCATATCACTCTTTTCAAGTATCTATGAGTACCTATAATATGAAGAAACCTAGGTTTGTTGATTGTGTACCCCTTATTGAATTTGTTAGTGTGATAATTTTCTTTCGGTAAAACAAATTTCTCTCTAATGTGAGCAAGTTACAATTGATTTCCTTTATTGTAAGGAATTTTTATATTCATTGGAGCTCTCACTTAGTCCTCCTTAAAAATTTGATTAAGGAAATGGAGAATCTAATCAAGAATTACCTCTAGACAAGGAAACTTGACAACTCAAGGAAAGCTAAGGTGAAATGAAAGGATGTGCGTATACCAAATAAGGAAGGGAGATTGAGGCTTGTCTCTATTAAAACAATGAATTTGATCATAATAACTAAGAAGATTTGGAGGTTATTTAATGATAAGGAGGCTATATGGTCCAAATGGATGTAGACATATTATCTCCCTAATATAAGTTTCTAAAATATAAAAATTGGCAAGGAACACTCATGGTCTTTAATATAAATACTAAGGCTGAGAGAAAGATTAAGATATTCATTTAAAAAATTTACGTAGCTTTGTTGGGACAATTGGAGTGATTTGGCTTTACTATACCTCAGGAATGAACTAAACTCCCTTAGACTATGGATTCCAATGAATGCCAGGGTAAATGAGTTATCATGGAAAATAGGTGGAGCTGCAACCTAAGAGGATCTGCTATCTTGTTGAGTAATCTCCTTGATTATAACCCTCACCAATCTGAGATGGATCGTGTTATCTGGTTACAAGACAACTCCCACAAATTCACTAATATTTCTTACCTTGACCTATTCAAACATCAAGCCCTTAAAACCCTAAGGCTTCTTTCATTCTTTGGTTAGTTATTAGAGGTAGATTATTTTTTAAAGATAGATATCATGGAGTCTCTAACCCTCTCTACCTACTATGCCAAGGGGTACTAAAATCTATCTCTCATTTATTTTTCCAGTGTAGCTACTCTCAAAGCCTATGGACGAGATTGCAATAATTGCTTCATGTTCTTTTTTTTTTCTATAAAAAGGAGTAGTTTCTTATAGTGGGCTATTAGTAAAATTATGAAAATAGGAATAGAGGCTTGTTTCCTAAAAGTTGCCTTTTCTTTGGTATATATGAAATCTGATGAGAGAGGAATAACAGATTATATAAAAGCTTAGCCACAATGGCTAAGACTTAACCGTCAATACAATTCTCTATATTAGAGAAATACTAATCAATAAGAAAGGTTTTATATGAGCTAGTGACTAGATGAGGTTTAAATGAAACCTACTGGATGTTGAGAATACACGATAATTGTCTATCCAAGAGAGTTACAACTCACTCCATTGAGGAGTTCACTCGGAGAAAGACAAATATATGTTTAATCACATGCATGCATCATTTAAAGAGGACTAATTGAGCAACATAAAAGGATAAAGGAATAGTGCTACTTGAAATGACGACTCTTGAGGAGATGTATATATGGCTTCAATTCCTTCCCCTCCCCTAACGGGATCGGGAGTGATGCCTAAAGCTCAACTGAAACGTATGAAAATTGTGTTATTGCTTATATAGGTGTGTAATACTCAAAGACAAGTGAATCTACAAGGAGTTGCATTGCAATTGTTGGAGGAGATGATGGATTTCATTGTAATCACTGGTGGAGATAAAGGATTTCAAAATTAAGACAGAGAAAGGGGACAACTCTTTCATCTCCTTTCTGGAATTCTAAAATTGCTTTCGATCCTGTTCTCTACTCGAAAATGTAATGCTAGGAGGAAGGTTTTGATTGAATATATCTTCAACTTACTCTAAGGTAGTATCCATATGCATTTTATTTGAGATTAAGTGTAAAACTCTTCACTCTATTAATATATTCTTTACTTTTCTTTTAAAAAATTAAGTTATATTGAATATAGTTAAAAATTGAAAAAAAAAGGTGTTAACTTCCTGTAAAGTTGAAAAATAAAAATAAAGATAAAAAAGTCTATAATGTTATAATTTTTCTATATATTCCCTATTTTGATATTCTTCCATGAGATATATACAAAATTAACAGACACTAAATTAATAACTATGACTAAATAGCCAAGCACCATGATACATTATTGTTTGTGTTTTCTCATCTCATTCGTCGCAAAATAGCAAAGCAAGCAGAGCATAAGCATTTCTGGGCTCTGCTTGCTTTGTTGATTGCCTAAGGCTAGGGGTGAGTATTATTCGGCCCGGCTCGACCTGAATTAATTCGGGTAAAAAAATTTTAAATTTTGGGTAATTCGGGTATTACCCGAATTATTTTCGGGCCGGGCCGGATAATTCTAAAAAACTTCGGGCCGGCCCAATTATCAGAATTAGGTTATAAAAATACAAAATTTTGGGTTTTTTAAAAAAAAATTATCAAAAAAACAACTTCGATAATTCGGGAAAGCAGAACAAATTTTCGGGTAATTCGGGTCGGGTAAGCTCAGGTAAAAAAAAGTTCAGGTTCGGACCGGATAAGATGAAAAAAATTTGGGTAATTCGGGCCGAGCCCGAACAGTGAAATTTCGGCCCGAATTACTCGAATACTCACCCCTAATTTTTGCTTGTAAGTTTTTTCTATAGACATGTTTTTAGATTGTAAGAAGTAAGTTAATTACTTCGTTGTAATTTAAAAAAGAACTTTTGTGTAAGAGTTTCGTTTGATAGAATGTTTTAAAATATAAAAATAAAAATATTTTTAATTTTAACTATATTTTGTTTTCTAATAAAAATTATTTATACATGTAAATATTATTTAAAATATATTAAACAATATGCAAAACACGTTATATTAATTATTATATGTTTTTAAACCATATGAAGCATAAATGAAAATATATCTAACCAAATATTTTATATAAATTATAACATAAATAAACTAATATCGAAAATAAACATTAAAATATATAAAAAGACAAATAATATTATATAAATTCTAAAATAAATATCTAAGTTGAATAAATAGTTAAATACATAATAATGGAAAGATGAGTTTGTGGATATTGTAAGAATTATGTGTAAAACGTAAGGGTAACAAGGACTAAAAAATATGCTCATTAATTTATTTAAAAAATTTATCTGAAAAAAGTATTTTTTTTAAAAGCTCCAAATTTGAGTTTCTTAAAAAACTACATTTTGATTGCTAAAAAAGACATATCTATTAAAAAATAACTTTTTATCTTACAACCAAACACTCATTGTTTAAAAAGACTTCTTTAGTAGAAAAAAGTGCTTATTAACTGTTCAAAAGTCCATTCAAACATACACTAAGTTGAATTGTATTTAGGAATACAAGATTATTATCGAGAAGAAGCAAAATCTATCATTTTTCGAAAATTTTTAAGATTTTTGAATTTCATTTAAATTTTGTTTTTAGTAATTATCTAAATTTATTCTATCACTCAATTTATATTTATTTAAAATTTTAATACATTTTATTTAATTCATATTAAAAAGAATAATAACTATAATTTGTTTATAAAATAATAACTCATTTATCAATTGATGCTATTAGCTAGGTCAGTTCATGGTTTTAGAAGCTCGGGCTCAGCTCCATTATAAAGAATCTGACCGAAGGCCCACAACGAACAGAACTATAATCTCTGGCCATATTAAATGACCGAGTTTTGAGCTGCCCGACTCAAAACTCAATCCGGTTCGGTGACATTTACTTCCAATCAGAATTCGTTCGTCTCCTGAGTCAGACCATGAAGTATACAGGGCATGGAGGACTAGAACACTCTAACATGCACCACCTGTTGTTCAACGTGTCTCCAGATGAGCCTTTTCCTTTCTTCTTCCGTCGAGAACAAGAAGCTTCTTTGGCCACGTGTACACGACCCCTACATCTCGCAAACGCCTTCCTTATATAGTTAGACAATGTCCCTTTTAGTAAATCCAAAAGGATAAAGAAGCTTCAAGGTTGTAACAATGGCGGATGAGTTCAGGTTGGTGTCCCCTGCAATAAACCACGAAGGAAGGTTGCCAAGAAAGTTCACGGATGAGGGTCAAGGTGCGAAAAAGAACCTCTCTCCCCCGCTGGAATGGTACAACGTGCCTGAAGGAACCAGGAGCCTGGCTCTTGTGGTTCAGGACATTGATGCACCAGACCCTGATGGTCCGATCGTTCCATGGACCATTTGGGTTGTGACCAACATACCACCTACCTTGAAGGGTCTACCCGAAGGGTTCTCTGGAAAAGGAGAGGACATGGGGGGTGAGTATGGAGGCATTAAGGAAGGAAATAATGATGAGAAGGTTCCTGGTTGGCGGGGTCCAAAGTTGCCATCTCATGGACATAGGTTCGAGTTCAAGCTCTATGCTTTGGACGATGAACTGCAGCTTGGGAACAAGGTACGAGAATGTGATGATTGGGTTCATGAGTAATGATTCGTTTCACGATGTTTTATGTTAATTTCTGGTTATGGCTTATAGGTTACGAAGGAAAAGCTGCTGGAGGCAATCGAAGGACATGTTTTGGGAGAAGCCGTTCTGGTTTGCAAATTTTGAGGATGTAATGTAAAATAAATGGTTTTGGACTTTTGCATGTTGTTTTGTTTGGTGTGATGCAATGAAAATAGGGTTTGACTCTTTTGTCCGAAATACTTACGAACTAGGTTGTCAAAACTGTCGACTTGGTATGGGCCAGTATGTAGGCCATATTTTCATTATCTTTTAAATTATTTATTTAAAAAATAATGAATTGAATTCAATATGTCAATTTAATCGGATGATTATCAAATATAATTATTAATAATTTGATATGATCAAATAACTAAATACCTCTCAAATTGTCAAAAAAAATTGATTAGTCATTTATTAAATAAGACTTAAGTGTTATAGAAAATAAAATAGATTCATGTTATAAGAGCTACAATAAGATTTGTAGACAAAATTAAGCACGAGTAGAAATTACCTTTGCATCCATTAAGACTCTAATAATGCTTTTACTTTTAAACATTTTTATAAATTTTATTAAATTGAAAGCAAAACACTAACTTTAAATCAACTCGAAGCATTTAGCTACTTATCTAAAAAATTATTTAATTCCTTTTTATGAAAATAGAAATTTAATTAAAAAAGGATTAATGCACAATATGTTTGGTCTAAATCAATGTTACGAATATCATACCAAATTTGATATCGGATTGAGTTTTGATACCATATTTGATATCGGATTGAGTTTTGGTACAGTATTAGCCAAAACCGGTTAACATCAGGAACCGTTTCGGATAATTTTTTAAATTTATAAAATAATCCTTAAATTTTTTAAAAAAATTACAAAATAGTTCATTATCATATTATACAGTTGTGTTGTATATGATTAATCATGTTTCCAAAAATTATAATAATCACAATTTTAATTTAATTTATAAAATTAATTTAACAATTGTTAATAAATATAATTAAATTTAAAACATATTTTTGAAATATATAAATATCAAATAAATTTTGATTTAATAATTAAAAATATATAAAAATAAATATTAGTTTTTAAATAATTTATTTTAAAATAAAATATTTTTATTAATACTTTATTAATAGATATTATATAAAGTATTTAAATAAATTTAAATAAAAATATTATTTAAGTTTATTTAATTTATAATTATTATTAGTAATAAAAATATTATTTTTATTTTAAAAATTAAAAATTCACAATAATTATAAAAGTTGAAGTAAATCAAATAACTAATTAAAAAACTTTGAAAAAAAGAGGAAGGGAGGGAGGAAAAATTGAAAATTTTGTAAAAAAATCCCTCTATTTTTAAAAATTTTCGATACCAACCGATATTTAGTCGGTATTTTGAATGCTGGCTAGTACTGACTAGTATCATCGAAACAGACTAGTATCAATCGGTATTTGAACCCAATACAATCTACACTCCATTTTATACTGATTTTGGTTTTATACAATACATACCGGTCGGTACAAAATGATATCCAAAACTCTTGTCTAAATTAGTTATTATAAAACAAAATAATCACAGCATCACCAAATTCACTAACATTGACAAGATGCAAAGTACTATCCAATTCTCCATGCCATTTGGCATTATAAAACAAAAAAGTTCAAATTTATGATATTATTTTTATAAAATAAAATCTTTAATATGTAAGCTTAGAATCAAAAGGTTAGATCAAATCTAGTGGGTTTAAATGGGAAGTTACCCATGTTTTGGACTGCTGACATTGAGTGTTGGGCCGGGGCAATAGCCCGGGGCCCATTACCATTCATAATTCGTTCAATTTCTTATAATCATTTTATTCAATTATCGTCACAATTTGAATTCTAAACACTACAGGGCAGATTAAGACCAATGCTGTGTCGTTTCGTCTAGGTACACATAGTACACGGCGACTATGTGTTCTCATGGTGGGCTGGATTAGAAGTTGCTGAAGTTATAGTTTACGGAAATCCTAGGCTTTTCTGGCACATCATAGATATGGGTAGAAGAAGAGATAGCAGTGAATCCAGCAGCGACCAGAGAGAAAAGGGTCGCGAGAATAAACGAGATTCGAGGTTGAATCGTGGTGGAGATCGTGAAGATCATAGCGGTTCGTCTGATTCGGATAGGGATAGAAGAAACAGTGCGAAGAGGCGTGGAAAGGGCAGTGAGGTTAGGGATAGAGGTGCAAGGAGGCACGAGAGTTCTGACGAAGAAGGAGAGTTAGTAGATAGGGAGAGGAGCAGGAGAGATGGAGATAAGTATGAGGAGCGTCGAAATGGCGAGAGGAGGCGGGAAATTGGTGAAAGAGATAGGACTAGAGAGCCTAATTTGAGTTCAGATGATGATAAGAGAAGGAATAATAGGGATGGGCGAGAGAGAGAGAGAACCCATGTTGAGAATAGGCACAGACGTCATGAAACTGAGGATGGTCATAGAAGTAGGGAACGGAGAGATAGGAATAGAGATGACAGGGATCATAGTAGTCGAAGAGATGATGGTGATTTGAAGCCTTCAAGAGGTAAGGAGAGGAATGAACAGAAAGAGGATGGCAAAAGCTTGAAGGAGAAAGATGGGATTGGTGGAAAAGGGTTTGATGACTCGAAAAAGGATGCTGTGCAAGAGGCGAATCCGAGTTCTGAGCAATTGGGTAGGACTGGAGGAGTTTACATTCCACCATTTAAATTGGCGCGAATGATGAGGGAAGTAGAAGATAAGAGCAGTGTTGAGTATCAGAGGTTGACGTGGGATGCCCTTAGAAAGAGTATTAACGGGCTTGTGAACAAGGTCAATGCCATGAACATTAAGAACATCATCCCAGAACTCTTTTCTGAGAATCTGATCAGAGGGAGGGGTCTTTTCTGCCGGTCTTGTATGAAATCTCAGATGGCATCTCCAGGTTTCACCGATGTGTTTGCAGCATTGGTTGCGGTTGTGAACACCAGGTTCCCTGAAGTGGGTGATCTCTTGCTGAGAAGGATAGTTTTGCAACTCAAGCGAGCCTATAAACGAAATGACAAGGTACTTACTTGTAGCTTATGTTAATTGCTTGTTCAGTTTATGTATTTTTATTCGGATGGACATCAATTGATAGTAGGTTTGGCATTAGAATTATAATTTACTTGTATAGATTCTTGTTCTGATTTATGTATGTGCTTGTCTTTGGTGGATGGATAGCATCAATTGCTAGCTGCTGTCAAATTCGTAGCTCATCTTGTGAACCAGCAAGTGGCTCATGAGCTCATTGCTCTAGAACTCCTTGCTGTTTTGCTGGAGAATCCCACAGATGACAGTGTTGAGGTGGCTGTGGGGTTTGTCACAGAGTGTGGCTCAATACTTCAGGATGTGTCACCTAAAGGCTTGGATGGTGAGTTTTTATTTGACATTTGTATTTGCATGTCACAGCAACCCCTTGTGTATTCTTTCTGGAATTATATATGTAAACTGCTCTTTAATTATATTCTATGTTGTACATCTTCATTATGTCTCTGTAACTAGGCTATAAGTTAAGTTCATCTTGTAAAAAAAGGAATTTTTTTTTTGCAACTTGTGGATCAAGATATTTTGTTTTTTCTTCTCATTTGTGATAATGTTATGATGTGGCAATGGTTCCTAACTTGGAAGTCGTCAAGAAAAGGTTTTATAGATATGATGTTAGATACAGTGATTCCATCATACAACCATCTCTTATCAAGTCTTCCATTTTTACGAAAAGATATCAGGAAGCTCTATCAGATCCATCGTTCATTGTGATTATGAACACCCTTTGAATCCATTCTTCTCTGTTTATTCTGAAGACTTTGGCTGGATGGAAAGTTTCTGTAAAACTTGTGAAACCCTGTTGTTCATGGCTTACTTAATACCATGATTGCTAATCAGCCTGTCATCATACATTCCGTTGATGGCATGATAATGTGCTGTATCTCATAATCTGAAGCATCTCAGTTGGTGGTGAAATGGATAAGTTATTACAATCTTTAATGTCTATGTAGAAAATGGATTTTGCTTTAGCGCATTCCATCATAGAGAAGATGCCATAATTTTTTTTGTTAAAGAGACTTTTTAACATGTATCATATGCGGAGTGATCATTGCAGGAGCTTTTGAGCGGTTTCGAGGAATCCTTCATGAAGGAGAGATTGATAAACGCGTACAATTTTTAATTGAAGGTCTTTTTGCTATAAGAAAAGCCAAGTTTCAGGTGCAACTTTTCTTGCCTATCAATGATTTTGCATGTTGTTTTATGTACTTTTTTCTAGCATCTGATTCCTTGATGGCATCTTGTGAATTTATGCATCTACAGGGATATCCTGCAGTTCGTCCTGAACTGGACCTTGTAGAAGCAGAAGACCAGTTGACACATGAGATATCCCTCCAAGATGAAATTGATCCAGAGATCACACTTGGTACTTCTTAGAATTATCACTCACCTTCATCAGTTTGGTACGCTGTTTTTGACTATTTTAATGCTATTTATGTATCTTCTTCAGATATTTTCCAAAAGGACCCAGATTTTCTTGAGAGTGAGAAACGCTATGAAGAATTGAAGAAAAGTATTCTTGGAGAAGAGTCTGAGGATGAAGAAGGTTCTGCGTCTGGTGATGAAGATAGTGATGATGATGATGATGAAGAATCTGAGGAAGAGGATGAACAGGCAATGGAAATAAAAGATGAGACAGAGACCAATCTAGTGAACCTTAGAAGGACAATCTACTTAACCATAATGTCCAGCGTAGACTTTGAGGAGGCTGGCCACAAATTATTGAAAATTAAACTAGAGCCAGGGCAAGAGGTAATAAACAAAAACTGTGCACTTCTACCACTTTTAGTTGAACTGTTATTTATTAGTTTATGCCATAGTCTGTTCTTATTGATAACCATTTTGATTTCAAAATAATAGTATGTGCTTCCTGTAATTATTGAATCCTGAGTTTACGCATAGTTCATTTTACCCTATAACAATGCAATTTGCCACTTTGTTAATCACTGGTTTTGCTATAGATAATTCTTCTTCTTTTAATTAGTATAATTAAGTAGGTTTCCTTTGATAACTGTTTATTTTGATCCAGGCATTTATTGCTACTCTACATACTTGCATCTTGTCCTTGAATTTCCATTTCATATTTATAATGCGTAGACTGCTTCAACTTCCTGTGAGGTATCAGCCTACCCTTTTATCCTCGGTTTAGCATTCTCTGTATTTGAACTTTACACGCTGGCATATAAGATTTGTCTTTGAGGTTTTTAGATGTTTGGACTCTCCTTGACACTCATTGGACCTGAATTTTCTTCATTTGCACTAATGCAGATGGAGTTGTGTATTATGCTGTTGGAGTGCTGCAGCCAGGAAAGAACTTACCTGCGGTATTACGGTCTTTTGGGCCAGCGGTTTTGCATGATCAACAAAGTCTACCAGGAGAACTTCGAGAAATGCTTTGTGCAGCAGTATTCTATGATTCACCGTCTTGAAACAAATAAGTTGCGGAATGTGGCAAAATTTTTTGCCCATCTACTTGGGACAGACGCCCTTCCTTGGCATGTCTTAGCTTATATACGCCTAACTGAAGAGGATACCACTTCTTCTTCTCGTATATTTATTAAGATTCTCTTTCAGGTAACTGAATATGTCAACTTACTGCTTTCTGTTTAGTTGTCTTAAGTTTACTTATTTAGATCATTATTTTTATTTTCTAGATGCATCGTGTGTACACTGCACATTGTGTTTTAACATTGATTTTTCTGTCATTGAATTGGGACACGAGTTTGGTCTGTGACCACCTTGATTATCTTTCTGGTTATTTGTTTTGAGTTTACCTATGTAGACCAGCATTTTTATTTTCTCGATGCATCATTCGATATAGACTTTTCTGTCATCGAATGACGACATGAGTTTGATCTGCGACCACCTTGGTTAATGGTTACAATCTTATTGTGTTCAGATTTTGCCCCAACATCTTATTGTTATGATTTCTTTGTGAACTGTTCTTGACATTTTAATTGTATTGTATAGGAATTGTCAGAACATTTAGGCATTCGCTTGCTGAACGAGAGACTTAACGATCCTTCCATGCTCGATTCTTTCGAGTCCATATTCCCCAAGGACAATCCCAAGAACACACGGTTTGCCATCAATTTCTTCACATCCATTGGACTTGGTGGTATCACTGAAAATCTGCGTGAGTATTTGAAGAATATGCCGCGGCTTATCATGCAGCAACAGAAAGCTGTCGAATCTGGAAGTTCCGGCTCATCGGATTCAGACTCAAGCATCTCAGAATCTGACACCGAATCATCAAGTTCTGATGAAGATGATAGGCGCCACAAGCGGAACAGGAGAAACGTGAGGTATGACGGACACAGGAAAAAGAGTAGGAGGGACTAGAAAAACCTTGGATAGGTTTGATGTTGTCTGATTGTCGTGTATTATGTTAGCATTTGGTAATCTCTGGCTCTGCAATCTTTGTAGCCTTAGAAATTTCTTGAATTTTGGTATTTTGTTTCTCATCTGAAAGATGGTAATGTTTTGTAATTCCGTTGCATTGCCCTTCTTAGTATTACATTGGATTTTATCTAATGTTGTCAGATTCTGTAGTCTAGACTGACTGTCTAGTGCGTTTAGTGTTACGGTGAACTATCATAACTTTGGCAACAGTTGGGGCTGGTATCGGACTGGGCCGGACCGTGTTGGAATCTATTTTCTAGGCCTGAGTCTAGTCTCGAAAGCTTAAGTCCGATTGAGTTTTGAGTCAAGTTTGGATTTCAGGCAAAAATTTTGGGCTTCGGATTGTATTATGTCGGTTGTTTGTTGAAGATATCGGACTGGGCTGGACCATGTTTGAATCTATTTTCTAGGCCTGAGCCTAGTCTCGAAAGCTTAAGTTCGATTGAGTTTGAGATAAGTTTGGATTTCGGGCAAAAATTTTGGGCTTCGGACTGTTTTATGTCGGTTGTTTGTTGAAGGCTTTTTACCAACAATTGTAGGGATGATAACAGGTCGGGTCAACTTGAGTTTGGGTTTAATTTAGTCTGTTCTATTTTTAATTTTTTTAAAAATGATTAATCCTAATTAGTGCAATTGGTAAAATGTAAACTAAATAACATGATATGAATATGTGATAAAAAAATATATTTATAATTTAATTTATTATCTAACATGTTTGAACGTTTAATTAGGTCAGATGGATTGACTTTATCAACTTGACAATGAACTTCCAGCTGATTGATTTCATCTTTCTCTTAACTTATTAATAATTTAATAGTGTTAATAAGTATTTTTTTATTTTCATTTATTGAGTGTTTTATAAACATAGCCTTTTAAAAGCCATTATCTTCCTTAATTTCAATAATAAATAATGATTAAAAAAATCAATTGATCTCGTAGGCTCAATTATAAAACTTTTGAACCGTTCAACTTTTTGGTTCGATTCACATTAATAATTTTTGTTATTAAAAACTGATTAATTTATTAAATAATCGATCAATTTTTGTAAATTAATAAGTTATTATAAATTAAAATAAATAAATAAATGTTCTTTAATAATATTTTTTCAATTAATCTTTAAATTTTTTTGGTAAGCAAAAACAATATCTTTAGATCATATTTTAAATACTTTAATTTTAATTAGTTTTAGTTCGTTTTATGACTGTTTAATAATGATTGAACCTTTTAAACTTTGAATCTCTTATCTTATAGGTATAACTTCGGTTCTGTTTTTTAAAACATTGATTTTTATTTATTGTCATTTTTTATTTTAAAAAATATATACTTTATCAAATACCAATAGTATTTTTAATAATAGAAATAAGATAAAAGATAGGGAATTTTCTTTATATTTTATATTTTAAAGGAAAACAAAAATAAAAAATAGTTTGAACTTATTTCAATTAATTAAAAAGAAATTCTGAAAAATTATAATTTTTTTAACGTTAAAAAATTAAGAATATTTATATATTACGTTACGTATAAAAAATCTAAAGAAAGAAAAGAAAAAGAAAATTGGTAAATCTGTAGATAAACGGGGGCAGGCCCTTTTGATCTCTGAGAACCGCCTGCTTCAAGCAAACTAAATATCGAGTCAAGACAGCTTCTTGCTTCTGATAGCAAATCTGATCTGATGATGAATTCTGCAACCCAACACGATGAAGCTAATTGGGATTGTGAGGTGAGGTCAGGTGGGATGTGGGTTCAGAGAAGAGACGCCGATGATCACCTCGACCAGTCTGGGCCATTGATCAAAGTCAGTGTATCTCATGGTGCTTCCCAGCACGAGGTCCATGTCCCCCCGCAATCTACCTTTGGTATTTTGCTATGTTCTTCTTTTCTTTGTTTTGTTTTGTGGGTTCTGATCATTGTTTCGGAGAAAACTTCAGTGAAGAAGAGAAATTGATTGAGTTTCAGAAAATTTCAGGTTTAGTTCATAAATTGTTTAACGTAGTTGTATATTAACTTCACAAAGTTTTGATCTTGTAAGTTGGGATATAGTTTTTCTTTTGTTTCCTGTTTTTTCTGTGTTTTCTGTTTGAAAATTTATTCCAAAATTGTTGGACAAGAGCTTTCTTGTTGTTGAATGTAAACAAAAGATGAATTGGCCATGTATTAGTACCTAATGAAGTTATTATGTATGTCTCTTGATAGGTCTGTGTGATTGTTTTAGACTATTCTCGGGGTTTGTTCTGATGCTTTCTGCTTCGAGTACTCGGTAAAATCTATTGGTGCAATGGTATAGAAATTGTTTGATGGTGATATTTTGGTTATTGAGTCGATGTATGTGTTTCTTAATTACAGGTTATATGAAGAAAGTTATTGAGCAGAAAACAGGTTTGGAGCCTAACTGGCAGAAGATTTTGTTTAGAGGGCAAGAAAAAGAAGATGCTGAGTACTTGAATGAGGCAGGTGTTAAGGATAACTCAAAGGTTCTCGTTTTGGAGGACATTGTGAAAGAACCAAAACTTGAGCAGTTAAAAGAATGCAATGAGACATCAAAAGCAGGGCTGAAGGAAAATGCGGAAACATGGAACAAGGAGCAAAAGGAGGCAGGGATCAAGGAAAGTGAAGAAATGTTGAAGGCACTTCAAGCTATTGATGTAGTGCGAGCAGAAGTTGATAAGCTTGCTGAAAGAGTGAGAATTTGCATATGAATTGGATTTTTGTTCATGAAAAAGCATATTTGTGTATCTAACACATAGTTCTAATGTTCCCTTTTATAGGTAGCTGCTTTAGAAGTTACAGTGAATGGTGGCACCAAGATTGCGGAGGATGAGTTTGTCGTTTCAGCGGAGTTGCTGATGAGACAAATGCTGAAGTTGGACACTATCGAGGCAGAGGGAGAAGCCAGGATACAGAGAAAGGCAGAGGTTAGTGCTTTCTGCAATTTGAACTATGTGTTTTGCCCATTTTATGCTCCTAGAATTTTACTTGATTTGATCCAATCAAATAGAACTTCTGGGAATGCATGTGATAGAGGTCATAGTTTTGTAATTAGAAAAGGCTGTTGTAAAATGTTGAGACAAATTTGCCATGAAA
The DNA here is from genome assembly GCA_026546855.1 of Erythroxylum incrassatum. Lineage (NCBI taxonomy): Eukaryota > Viridiplantae > Streptophyta > Magnoliopsida > Malpighiales > Erythroxylaceae > Erythroxylum > Erythroxylum incrassatum. Next base: position 32,518,497 of record JANVCL010000005.1, on the reverse strand, counting down.
ACGGGTTGAAGATGAGCCTTTAATTATGGTTACATACCAAAGAATGCATATTCCTATTGCTTTTAACCTGCTGCTATCAACTTATAACTTCCTTGAACAGGTACGCCGTATTCAGAAATTCCATGAGGTTCTGGACAATCTAAAGATGAAAAATTCCAAACCTCATAACAAGAGTGAAAGCAATGTAACCGTGACAACTGAGTGGGAAACCTTTGACTCTGGAATGGGAAGCTTGACACCTCCTCCTCAGACATCATCTTCAACAAGAGTAACCCAGGACTGGGAAACCTTTGATTAGGCCTACGACTGCTTATTTGTTGTAGTTTATGGAATTGATTGTGAAAAAACATATAAAATGCAGAACATCGATATTAGGATTTCGTTTTCTCATTCATTGTTCCATTCCAGTCTCTATGCTTGAGACTTTACATGAAAATATGCTCTACCTTGTTTAGTTATTTGGTTATTTTGAACGAACTTGTGATTAATCAATGACTGAGTTCTCCATCATCTGTCATCATATGCAATGGTAGTAGTTGTTTCTTGTTCAGATTACATTCTTTTTAAAATTGTAGATCATAAGTCTGCAGGAGATGACACGTTCATAGGAATAAACTGACTCGAATGTGAGTTGGGTTACATGTTTTTTTTCTTGACATGATTGAGAATTAGAGCAGTAGACCTAGTATGCCTGATATCAGTGAATGACTCATATACTTAAAATTTAACAAGTGATAGGGCTCTGTACACTCCCTAATTCGTAGATTACATATACATTGAAGGAAAGATCAATACTAAACCCTTCTGAAAATTGGAAGACAAGATCAGTTACATCGAATATTGAAGGAGTTGAGACAATTTAGCTTACAAATTGATAGTTACACCTCTTGCACCATTGACATATGGAGATGGGGTTATACCTTCTGCATAAGCAGAGGAATTCCAACCATGCTTAGTCGGGTCATACTTTTCTCCGTCACCCCAAAGAGCATAAGCTTCTTCTCCATGAACTGCATCATCTCCTATAGCTAGATGTTCCTCAGGCATTCTCAACGGTATGAAGAACCTTATAGCTACAAGAATTACTGTTGTAGACATTATGTTCCAACCAATCACGAACAAGGCGGCAACGATTTGCTTCAAAAACTGTACGCCGCCATCACCACCGTAGAATGCACCTCTTGTTTTCTTTGGTAGGATAAGTTCACAAAGTACTGGCTCTGCGAGAAGTCCTGTTAGGAGACCTCCCAGCAGCCCTGCCACAGCATGCGTGTGGAACACACCCAATGTATCATCAACCTGTAAATATGTTCCTCTCAGTAGGTTTACTTTACAAAGACTGCTTCTTTAGATGTATTTGATAATCCAGTGTATGCAGAAAACCAGAAAGAAGCCTTCTTGGACATTTGACAGACTTTTTGACTGTTGCAGTTAACCATCAAAGATGTGATCTCCTTTCTGTTCTGGTTAGACTAAGAAACTACATAATTTTCAAGAATGGTATGCTGTTATGATCATCTTAGACTACATATAACGCTACAGATCAGAATGTAACCGTAGTTTAAAACCCCGGAAGCACCTGTATTTGTAGGGATATATCTAGCTATGATCACCGTTCCTTGTTTAATTTGGTTTGAGCACAGAAAGTTTTGAGCACTGAATGATGAATTAAGACAAGCTATCCTAACAATTGTAAGTTTTATGACAAAGAAGCCATTCCTAAAGCGGTGAATCCTGAAGAGAATAGGTTGAGGTGGGACAGAGATTAGGTTTCAATTTGAAATCACTTTCCATTCATTGATAAGGAAATCTACTTTTCTTAACTTTAATTAAAGTCCTATGTATTTACAATTTAAAAGAACTGCCGCTAGTGGGAAGAATTTTCTTAGTCAGAACACTAATGGCCGCCAAGATTGATTTTCCAGGATTGTGATCTGCATCAGTCTAATTCCCATCAGACCCATTACCTCTCGCTATACTTTTCCTACCTAAAATTCTACAAACTTATTACGATTAGTAAATACCTTTAATCATATAAGTGAAGTGCATGAATAGGGTTTGCAACATGTTGGGGATTGACTTCGAGCTAAATGATATCGTTTTATTCAATTGGTTCAGGTTGATTCAAGGGAATATCTTCCTTATACAAGAGGAAAAAGAGAAATGATAGCTACCTTTTGCAGCAGAGCACACTTCTTGTGAAGAATCATCATGGAAACCCACGGGACGCTGCCAGAAAGTATTCCCATAATTATAGCTGCCCAAGATTGAACCAGACCTGCAATGCCACATTCTACTATTACCAAACAAATTCTCATAATTCTGGAAATTATGTGACTTATGTTTCTTACAATTTCTGTCCTAAACAAGAGTACGAAATATACTTATTTACGGTCCACTCTTATAAAGAACAAAATAAGTAATAAAAAGGTTTCTATTTGAGCTCTTGACTTTTGTAAAGTCTTATACCAACCTGCTCCAGGAGTGATGCAAACCAATCCTGTCATCATTCCTTGAACAGCACCGATCACTGATGGTTTGCCAAAGAACACAACATCCAGAGATGTCCATATAAGCAGGCTTGTTGCTGCACAAACATTAGTATTTAAGACTGCAATAGAAGCAGCAACGTTCGCCGCATACGGTGCACCACCGTTGAACCCCGACCATCCCATCCATAAAAGTCCACCGCCAGCAAGCATAAGCAACACATTGTTTGGTGGAAACCTCTCTCGATCGCTCTTTAACCTTGGTCCAACCTGTATCATTTCAATCATGACAAAAAGGTAATCAGCGTGACTCTAGCACATGAAAATCATAAGATTGCTTCGTGTTTGGTAAGAGGTTTTTGTTCTTTTCTTGTTTCTTACCCAATAAGCAGCAGTCAACCCTGCCGTTCCTGAGGAGAGGTGAATAACATAGCCGCCTGAATAATCTATAACACCCCACTGGTAGAGAAACCCACCACCCCATAGACTAAAAGCACCGACTGTGTAGGAGAAGATGAGCCAAAGAGGAACAAAAGCCATCCAAGCTTTGATATTCATGCGACCAAGAACAGAACCAGCAAGCAAGATGAGAGTAATAGCAGCAAAAGTGAACTGAAAGTACACAAGAGTCGCCATAGCATAAAAAGGTTCAACGGTCTCAAAACCACCACCTTCTTTTTCATGTTTACTTGCAGGAACTCTAGCTCTTTCAGCAAGGTACTTCTGGCCAAGAGCTGGAGCTCCTTTACCCCAGAAAGGCAAAAGTTTATCACCAAAAGCCAAGCGATAGCCTACAAGCACCCAACATATAAGAACAGCAGCGAACGCGTAAAGAGCCATAAAAGCAGAGTTCACTGCCCATTTCTTCTTGACGATGCTCGCATAGAGAATAACAAGACCTGGCATGCTCTGTAACGCAACCAGAGTTGAAGCTGTCATCTGCCATGCGTTGTCTCCTTTGTTTAGCCATGGAGGAACTGCTTTGTTAACTTCAGTGTAAGCTATTGGGAACTCCATCAGCTTCTGTTATCTGATATAAAACTTCAAAAGAGTATATAGCTATTGTGAAGCCAGGCTTTTTGCTCTTTAAATGGCTGCTACTCGTCTACTCCTTACCAACTGAACATGCTTTGAACTTTCTTCCAGTTATTGACCTTGACTCGTGTTCATATCTTTACCTAGTGGTTCAGACTATTCGACTTGCTCATAAATTCACAATTGACGGCTTGAAACTCCTCGTGCGTGGGACACGAAACTCCTCGTGCGTGGGACACGCGGAGCTTCTTTACAGTTGGCCTAAAAACAGAAGTTGAAAGGTAGATGACATTGTTCTTTCTGTAGTTATTACACACCTTCTTGACTTATCACAAGGTTTGGTCCATACTCCGTAATGTTGTAATCACTAGTATTATTCATTTCCAAGGTTTTCAAATTTAAATATGAATTTAAGTTAATAAAATAAAAATTTAAGGTTTTAAAAAAATTAAAACATATTAAACTATCATAAAATCAGTTAAAGATATTAAAAATTTAAATAATTTGAAAAATAATTAAAGAAAATTATCTTTATAATTCGAAAAATTTAAAGTTTAATTAAAAAAGACTATTAAATAAAAATTAATCAGTTTATAAAAATTGATAAGTTTACAAAAACTAGCTAATTATTAATAAATTAATCGGTTTTTAACAAACAAAGATTATTAAATTCAATCAAATCAAAAAATTAAAAATTAAACCGAAAAATTAGCCGGCTCGTGATTTTTATTGTTAAACTGATTGAACCGATTTAGTTTTTAAAACATTGGTCATTTTATTTATTGTATAGTAATGGATTGGATCAAATCCGACTCAAAAGTTGTTTATCCTATCTAAAATTTGATCTGATTACCAATATATTTTTCTTTTCAGGGCTATAAAAATTTCAGATTATAATTGTTTGTCACAAGTGTATTTTTATAAGGAAGATGAAAAAGGATGTACTAGATTTAATGTTAAATGAAAATAAATATATGACCTAAAGTATGATATTTATTTATGATTGCAATATCAAGCATCCAAAAGTATTCTTAACAATACCGTCATATAGAAGAAGGGACTTGAAAACATCATTAACAATACCATCAAGCTTAAAGTTTGGATTTAGCATAAAATTATGTTAATTTCTCATTCCTCGTTCCACGGAGGAGGAATTACTATAAATATTTCTTTAGTAATCATATAATGTAGTTGCTGTAAAGAAGTGATATAAATTTAGCAACCAAATTTATTGGTTACTAATGAAAATTTTGAAATACTTGTAATGACTACTCAATAGTTGGTTGTTAATTTGGTTGTTATTAATAATTTTCTATAGCGACCATTAAAGTTGTCGCTAAAATTGTT
>JANVCL010000005.1:32470263-32491108 GCA_026546855.1 Erythroxylum incrassatum | reverse complement strand
CAGAGTATTGCTTTCTCAATGATCGCACAGTACTTTCTCGTACTTATTGTGTATTCTCGCGTATAATATCTCTGTATGTCAAAAAGTTGTTCTTCTCCAACTCCGACTCCTTATTTATAGTCGAGTCTTCAACTGCTTCTTGAATAACTGCTTCTTGATTCTTTAAAGAAACGGTTATTTGGTTGAGTCTTCAAAAATCAGATGTTGCCTTCGTCTGCTTTTGCTTCTGTCTGATTTTTGCTTTCGTCTGACTTTTGCATCTGTCTGATTTTTCGCTACAGTCTGATTTTCCACTTCAGTCTGATTTTTGCGTCCGTCTGATTTTCTGCTACAGTCTGATTTTTCTTATCGACTGATTTCTTCTGTCTGATTTTTGTAAAGGTTTATTACATCCGCTTTTCATTTATCTGATTCTTTGTTTATCATCAAAATTATTTAACACGTAAAGTCATTTTTTTTGACTTAACAATCGCATCGCACCACACATTCACATTGGGTCCAGAAACAACTTCTGTAAAGGTAACTGGGTTTGTAATATGTCTAATAACATAGTCCAGTACACCTGATAGACTATGTTGTCAAATGGGATAATAGGTCGTCTCACTCTAATGGATTTACTTAACTTTATTAGACCTTGTACCCTCAGGAATCCGTCTGTGTACAGGTATGGGTTCCTATTCCTATACAGGTACGATAAAAAAATCTAGATCCACCGGATCTAGCTATATGAGTAGCGAATACGGGATAAATTAATTATCCACCCTGCTATTATCTGAAAGGTTAAAAGATCCACCATCATCATAGACATGGTATTCTAGAAACTTAGCTGTTTGTGATTCCATTATTCTGGTCCCACCTTATCTACAGTAAAAATTTGTAAACGTAAAGTGGATGAGATCTTTTACTAGATAGCAATGAAAAAACGAGTATGCAATATTTCTATATAAGGATTATCCTACCTTTGTAGGGCAGCCCTTTACACAATTGTGCGCAAGGCCGAGTTCTTCAATTTCTAGATCGGTAGATTGGTTCTGCTTTGCATTGACTTTTTTAAGTCCTTTAGGGTGCAGTTGGCCTTTCGATAATACACCATTTTGTTTAGAACTTCTCGGCATAGTGAACTAAGTCACTATTCCAACTGACTTCATATACCTAGCAAACGGACTTTTTAAAGTCCTGAAACATCATGTTTGCCATGATATTCTCCTCCATGGTCAAATCTGACTATCTTGATGAATTTTCCTAACTGGTTCTTAACCTTTAGACTTTAAGCAAGAACGCAGGACTTTGATGGGAATAATCACCAAGAAATGTCAGAATACTTTCAGAATTGCAAAATGCAATTGTATAAGGTCTACTGAAATCTTTATGCATCAGACTCAATAAGTTAGAAACATGAGTTGACCCTAATGTCCTTATTAGTCAACTTACCCTTGTGATCGTCAGTACATGTTCCAGATCATCATAATCTAGAATTGAGAAATGGTTTCCTTGATTAATCTCCCAATCCTAGCTCTGGAAATGTGGCTTAAACTTTTATGTCACATCATGTATGACTTCTCATTCATCAGCTCCTTCATACCTTGTTTAGCATGATACGAAGAAGTATATATCTAATTCGGGGTAAGACACATTCTATACAAACCATATGACAAGAAAGTTGCACCTTTATGTTTACATTAAACAGCAACTGTATAACAAAAGTATTAAATGCAAAACATTAACATTCAGTGTCTTTAATTGATTAAAAGATCACATATAAAATGTGACGTGTAAAACCTAATGAACCTTACTATAAAGTTTAGTATATACACCCCCTATAGGTATTACTTCCACCTCGTTATTGCTGTGATCCATCAGTTCCTAATTCTCTTTATTTGACTTTATCCTGGATATGACCTACTGCATTATGGAAGCACCCTAATCAAATGTTCCACTAAATAGTCACCTATACTTAATGTGACTATTACAAATTAGATTCATAATTGATAAACCAAAGAATAACCTGATGGTCTCAGTCTTCCCTTTAAACCTCATACTACTGGTTTCTTTATGTCCAAAGGACCTTTACCAGAACTGGTTTGACCAACATCAGTATATGGAGAAGATTTGAACTTTCTACCTTTGAACTTAATAGGCTTCATCTTTATCTTCCCTTAAGTTGCTTCTAGGACAGTAGGAGTAACAATTTGAGTTTCTCCACCTTAGTAACACATGGGATATCAAAGCGTTGAAGTCCCAATATCTTCACCTACTGTGAAAATAACTTATTCCTGATAAGTACTCCATTACTCCCCTTGTCCTCTGTATACTTTATGGATAATAATACTTTCATCGAGGCACTTGTCTTAATACCGAATGAGACTGTGTACCTCTGGGAGACTTTATCAAGAAACTCTTTTGCTATGTCTGTGTCCAGAAGTCCACTTTGCAGATAGTTAGGTCCGAATTTCTTAATGGTCGTCAGATGTAATCTGTTAGACCAATCCTAGGTTTCATAGGCTGCTTTATGAGCTGTCGAGCTCATGGATATAATTGGAGATGGCTTAACCATCCATATGGTCATTTCAACCACAACTATCTCCACAACCTTCAAAACATCCTCCGTCCAATTCTTTATATTGAAACAGCAAGGGTTTCAATAATGACACTAATTTAGTTGACTAAAAATGTGACTTCAAGATAATAATCTTTAAATCAGCATTAATGTAGGACAACAGCGATACTAAAGCCATTAATAATATCTTTCCTGAAAATCCAATCACACATATTATGAAACACCTTTGGGCTGCATACATAATATATGCAATTAGACTTCCACACATAAAATCAATCGAAGTGTCAATCATTAACTCTCATGGCACTACCACTTTTGGGTGAATAGATCACTTGAGCAATAGCCTTCCTCCATCTAATGCCTCTATGCACATCTCAAAATTTTATGTAAGGCCAACACCTTTGAGCAGAATAACCAAACATAAAATTAGAGACATCCTCCAACATGCAAGCATAACAATTCAAAATACTGACTTGAAAGGCCACTTTGGTGACTACATTCTCATCAGCATGCAAAAAGTCCGCAAACACAAGGGATAAATCTTTATGTCATCCTCACATTCTTTATGGGCATACTGTACGTGACAATGTAACCTCAATTAATGCAAAAATCTGAATGCACAATCTCATTATCACACATACGTGCTAAAGACATTCTTCAAAAACTTCATTTAAGACCTTCGTAAAAGAAAAATCTCAATAAAGTGACTATCATGCATCTCCAGATACTGAACCAACCTCCTAATACATAAGAATCTCATGTATCTCCCTTATGGCAAGTTCACTACACGAAAATTCACTCAAAAATGGCTTTAGAATGTCTCAATTCCTATTTTCGATTAATTATCATGCAATCCTGAACACTAAAAGTAAGACTCGAGACATGAGACCCTCATGTATCTCCCTCATACATAGTCCGAAGCATGAAAATTCAATCGAAATTGGATTCAGAATACCTTAATTCCTTTTTTAGAGTTAAACTTTAATTTATTACTAAAGTAATAAATCCAGAAAAATAGAAAAAGGTTACTTTATAAATTTTCCAGACCTGAAAATTGACCCAAAATACTCGGGGTACCTTATGGAAAATTTGAAAATTTTGGGATTTTTTTCTTCACTGTAGTTGACGTTAGCAGACGTTCGTACGACTGACGTCAGGTTTCCGGCGACCCGATGCCGGAAGCGATTTTCAGCATCTCGGGAGCCCTTTTTTGCTTCATTCGGCCCGTTTTTGACCCTTTTTTGTAACTAACCTCATGTAGACCACTTTTACGGAATTATATACATAAAAAAAATGAAAAACGAAGGAAAACCAAATGAGATGAAAAACTGAAAAGCCTTCGTTTCAGGCAATCCGATCATGTAACCGCTATAATACCACATGTTAGTACGTAGTGGGAGCTTTATTACGTACCTCGGATCTACATGAAAGGATTAAAAACGAAGGTAATGTAGAATATTTAGATTTCAGTTTCATCTCTGATTCTGATGCCGATTTCGAGCTCCAAACGACTCCGAATTTCCTGGGGCCTTTAGTGGAAAATGCTCATTGACTCACGGGCAAGGCCTTTCTACAATTTCCTCAATTCACGATTTCTCTTAACGGGTCAGAGAATCTTATGCTCGTGAATGAACTCTTGAATAACTACAGGAGACCTTACCTTTATATAGTTTCCATATCGGGCTTCTCCATCACAATGCCAATATAGACCCGGTCCACACTAATCGGGACCCATTTTCTACCCGAACTTCGACTCATTATCCTAGATCATTTATTGGGCCACTTTATTATCTTTCTCTGAATCAAATAGCGTAACTTAACCGATAATTTATTTAAAATCCAAAATTGCAATTAATGTTGTCCAACTTTATAAGACATGGACAAAATTTTCCTTAAGGACAAAAATGTCTAACAATATAAGCTATAAGAACCTCTAATTGATTAATGGTTTGATTTTTTGTAAAGTCATTTTTGAATAGTTGTACTTGTCAAAATTTAGTTAATAAAAGCATATAAACCGTTGAAAATTGGCAATCTCCGAAAATAAAGGTCCCAAAAATGCAAATGATGATAAATAACATTTCAAAGGGATTTTTTTTTTACTTTTATGTATTTTGGGGAATGATTAGCATATATTTGGCTTCAAGTGGAGATTTAAGCTAATATTTTTAAGATTGAGCTTATATGAATTGTGTGTAATTTTCATGATTCATTGACTTATAAAATTAAATATGCATATAGCCTTATGAACTAATTTAATATTTACTCCAAGTATGCATTTCATTAGATGAGTATCTCTTATGTCTAGTATGTTGAATGAATGAATTTTATCGCCATGTGAGTACGATTGACGAGGTTCTATTAGTTGCTTAGGACGAATTAGCCAATGCTTATCTTGAGCACGTACAAATAATTATTAAGGTTGTGTTTACGATAATAAAAGGAATTATAATGAATATAACGAGGAATGAAAATATATATGACTTCTATTTCTCATTATATTGGAGAGTATGGAGTATTGCCCTAAAGGGTATATAAAAACACTATTAATCTAATTATAATATATTACCAATCATCTTTTTTTATTCTTTACCTTAAAAGGAATTATAATGAATATAGTGAGGAATGGAAATAGATATGACTTCTATTTCTCATTATATTGGAGAGCATGGAGTATTGCTTTAAAGGTAAAAGGGATATAAAAACATTGTTAATCTAGCATAATATATTACCAACCATAAATTTTTATTCCTTACTCTAAAATGAATTATAATGAATATAGTGAAGAATAGAAATAGATATGACTTTTATTTCTCACTATATTGGAGGGCATGAAGTATTGCCCTAAAGGGGATATAAAAATACTATTAATCTAATCATAATATATTACCAACCATCTTTTTTTATTCCTCACTCAGTTATTTCTTTCTATACCAACTAACCAAGCATCCCTTAATTAGTTGACACTATTATTTATTGTTTATAATTACTATGATATGATGCATTATTAATATTTTTTCTTTAGTAGCAATTTTGAAAGGTTGTGTTATTTAGGCACATTAATGTAGTCTCCAAAATTTAATAAGCAATTAAATCTTATATTTATTAATAGACTATATTTGATTGATTAATTAAATTTAAGGGTAAAGTTTAAACCTAAGTTAAATACTTTTCTCTTAATACAATATTTAGTCATTAGTACTATTATTGAGTCTAATTTCGGGTTAAACTAATCCAAGTATATATTAATAAAATTAATGCTTGGCAACAACAGTACTTTTGATATAATCGGGGTTAATATATATCGGAAATCGGAATTCTTTCATTAAACAAAAGCAACGACGGTCGTCTTGTGCATGGGAAAAAAGCTTACATGAAGATGGCGTTGGCCGAGTGGTGACACTGGCCTTCTTTTAATCCTATTTTATTATTATTTGTACAGTATAATCATTTTTAGTTTGACCCCAGAGTCCAACAAGAACACTTCCAGGCTCCAGGGTCCCCTGATGGCTGTTGCTGCTGGCAGCTACAATAATCCTTTTGGAAATTTAGACCAATGAAGAAAAACAACAACAAAAACCAGGTCAAAACAATCACAGGTATTAACTTTTGACCACCCCTAGTCCAAGATTGTTTCTGGTTTCCCAAGTCCTATCTTTTCATTTTCACCACTTTGTTCTTCCTCTGATCTCTCTTCTTGCCATGTAAAGAGGAAAAGGAGAGGGAGAGACACAGAGAAACGTAGTCGAAGAGTAGAGAGAAAGTATAATGGAAAACGTAGCATTGTGGCAAATGTTGACTCTTTGTGGGATTGTGTCGTGGGTCGTTGGATCTTCGTGTCTCAATGTGACCAAAAATTTTAGATCTTTGTTTCAACCATGGGTGGCTCAATATGTCATCTCTGGCACCTCTTTAACCATTAAGATCCAGGTTTTCATGGGTGGCAGAATTGTTCTCGGTTATTCAATTGTCTGCATCTATTTATTCATTCGTTTTGTTCCTTTATTTTGTTAATTTTCTGGTATTTTGCAGAAATACCAGCATGGATTTTTGGATGCTCTATTCTCTGCTTTGTCCTGTATCGTTTCTGTACCCTTCTACACTGCTTTTCTTCCTTTGCTTTTCTGGGTACTCTCTTTCTCTCTCTCTTTCTCTGTCTGGCGATGATTTTGAAACTTGTGGTGGTTGGTTATACTCATCATCTGAATTCCAGTGGCTTTTGGGTTATATTGTAGAGTGGGCATACCAAATTGGCTAGGCAAATGACCCTTTTAATGGCTTTCTGTGATTATGTAGGGAATTGCATAAAGGTACAGTTGCTTTCTTCCTGTCTTGATTCATACCATATCTGTGTATATTCTATCTTTCTAGAGGTGTATATTCTTTCTTTCTGGAGGAATAATGTCAAACTGTATTTTGTGCCTCACTGGTTTTTCTTCTTTTGTAGTATAGGATGTAGTATCAGCTCCTAGACCTAGTTGTCCTCCTGTTAGGAGGATAACCGCCACTAAGGATGAGGAAGACAATGCTTTAGAATATGGGTTGCCCTCTTCCCACACTCTTAACACAGTTTGCTTATCTGGGTATTCCTCTTTCTTCTTGAAACCACAGCAATCTTTCAACTTGTATTGGAGGCAGATATTCTTGAGATGATACTATGTTCGACTTTGCCAGTGTCTCAATGGGTAACACATGACTATATTAGAAACGGTCATTACATGCCTAGAAATTTGAAATGAATGCATATATTTTGGAGTTCAGCTTCTTGCTTGTTGGTTTCTAATGGTATGCTTGTCAGTTGTTACGATGCTTGATTTACACTCATGTGCTGTATTGCTTCAAACTTGTATGCAAAGAAAGACTTTTGGTTTTGCATGAATGCTTTGACATTTTATTTCACTTTTGTCACAGTCCTTTAACCTCCCTTTTAAATGGAAATGCACCAGGTATCTTTTGCATTATGTCCTCTCTTATGCCAAAATACAGGACATCTCCTTGCAATTTGTTGGATTTACCATTGTTTGTTTGCTTGTGGGCTTTATTGGTTTAGGTAAGTGTAATTGTCTTCTATAAGTTTTTGTCAGTCTCTATTGTTTTGTGCTGTTCTCAATCTGGACAAACTGACTTCTTTTGTTTGATAGGAAGAATTTACCTAGGTATGCACAGTTTAATCGACATCCTGGGCGGCCTGGCTATTGGATTGATCATTCTCTTTTTCTGGCTGACAGTCAATGAGTTCATTGACAGTTTCATTGTCTCCGGACAAAATGGTAAAGGAATTTCCACCTTACGTATACAACATATTCAATTATAAGTATGTGGAAAAGATATAATTTTTTTTCCTTGTCAAACCATGCAATTAAGTTACTAATAATACTTAAAAGGAAACTTAAATAAGTTCATTAAGGTAGAAAGTGAAGAGCAGTCATATTCTAACTGGTCTTACTTGATAATTTGTATTTCTATATGCGCATATCCTCCTCTGAAAAGGAAAAGCATGTGTTCTATCCCAAAGGTTTTTTGTATGCATATTAAAGTATCAACGATAGTTGTTACAAATCAAGTGGCCGAGCAAGCTGCGAAAATAGGATCAATGGGAGGCTGCCTGACAGTTAGACCAAGTTATTTACTTGTAGAAAAATTATACAGACTCAATCTTTAGGAAAAAATTTTATTAGTAGGACCTTGTTGAACCAAAATCAGGGTAGGATTGCCCAGGTAGCATTCCTCACAAAGTGGTCAGTTTTTGTTCCTCTGAAGGTAGAAAATTTGCTATAAAAGCAAGCAATTTTGTTTTAGTGACAAACAGAATGGTTTTATCAGCCATTCTTTCCAGAAACAAGGGGGCATGAAATTATGTGGAAAAGGTAGAAGATGCCTAGAAAAACATTGGGATCATTCCTCTTCCCTAAGAAAAATGGAGCTTCATGATATGCTTGAGCGGTGGTCTTCTGTCTGTAATTGTTGTGGGGTGGAGCTGCAAAGTATGACACATTAGTAACACGTATTTCTCAAAATGCTTATCTGGTTGAATAGCCCAAATGTGAGCATCGTTTGTTGCTATTTTAGGTTCACATGGTTTTATATAAGAGAAGGTCTGATCTAATTGAGCTTCTGGCACTGCAGTATCAAATGTCGAATTTACATACGAGAATTCAGAATATGATATACACTATCTGAACTGCAGTTACTACATTCTGGACTGCCCTTAGCTTCTTGTTGCTCTTTGCATATCCAACTCCTGAGCTACCAACGCCAAGCTTTGAATATCACACAGCCTTCAATGGTGTTGCATTTGGCATAGTAAGCAATTATTCATCAATTTGACATCAGAAATACTTGTCTTACTATAAGAATATCTTCCTCAGTCATTTTACGTTTCCTTTATCATATTGGAGCTACCTTGTTCCAGAATATGTCAACGGCATGTAAATCGGAAGAGCGAAAGCTATGTTGTCTGATATTTCAAACATGAATCAACATAGTATTTGAGAAGTACTTAGGTCATGGTTAACAAACTGGTGGAGATTGATTTTCCGTTGTTGTGCCCATAGATAATGATTTGACTCTGGAAAGTGAGGTCATTATAGTAAATACCATTATCATTATGAATCTAGTTATAATGAAGAGGATAAAGGTAATAGTTGTACACACTAAAAGAGAATAGAAGAGAAGAGAGGAGATTTTTTTTATGATGCGAAATTGGAGATTCCACTACTGATTTGTCTTTAATCACAACATGAGTTTTGTTTGTGTTTTGCATCACTTAAATATTGTTATAGAGAAACCTGAGATCTGGGGTACAATCCTTGACATGCGATCTCAAGAGGCAGACTATTAGGGTTCTGGAATATCATTTAATTGCCTGCAGAAACGATAGAGAAAATAACATAATTGTTGTAGGAAAATGGTCAATTAGGATAAAATCTTCATTTTGAGCTTTTATTTCATGCTTTTTGACCCCAATAAATCATCAATACATGAGGGAGAGCAGTGTTATTACAATTACAAATTCATTCACTAAATTTTATCAGGTTAATGTAGTGGATGAGAATTAGTGTTTGCTTTGACAACTCTGTATTTGGTTCCTAATAGCTTATCTTTTACTTTTAGGGCTTGAAACACTTATTGATCTCAAGGATTGGTTGTGGTGATTATTTCATTAATATGTCATAAAGATTATTTCATTAATATGTCATAAAGAGTAAATCTGCGATGTTGTTCAGGTGGCTGGGATCCAGCAAACCTTCCATCAATTCCACCATGAAGCTGTCCCTCGCATATTTACTCCGCAGCTGACATTCGGGGCATATTTTGGGAGAGTGCTTGTGGGAATACCAACTATTCTCATAGTGAAGTTCTGCAGCAAGGCTCTGGCTAAGCGAATTCTTCCTGTCATATCAAAACCCTTGGGAATACCAATAAAATCAACATGCTATGTCCCCATGCTAAATGCTAAAAAGTCGGATGAACCAAGTTACATCAACAAACTATACTTCTTCTCCCGCCCCCACACATTTGATGTAGACACAGGCATTAGATTCCTGCAGTATGCAGGACTTGCCTGGTCAGTGGTAGACCTTGTACCATCCCTGTTTTCTTATCTAACATTGTAATGTTTGATAAGAAAACATGATGAGTACTGTTCTTCCTGTTGTTAAATCCTACCGTCACATCAGCGGTAGGCTTAATCCCCTCGGTCTTCTTTTCCCTTTTCAACATCCCTTTCCATGAGCTATCATTTTTTTGTGTGGAAAATAACTTGGTAGAAACGCAATTAATGCGAGAAACCATAGATTTTGATATCCATTATCGATTAGTTACTGTTGGATGTTGATATCCTAAATCCATTCAGTAATTTGAAGCCATTAAGATTTTATCCTCAATAGCTCTTCAAACAAGGCGGCTAGATCAAGTAATGGAGAAGCCACTCTTATTAGACAAGTACTTGCAATTACAAGCTAGAGCGTCATCAGATATTCGGTACTTATGCATATGCCAACAATTGAGTTAGAATGAATTACTGCAAGATTACATGCAATAACCTTCCAAATTCCCTTTTCCATAGCAAAAAATTTTATGAAATTAATTCTCAGAAATGAATCAATTGGTTATATCAGAGATGAATCACTGTTAGATGCTTGTGGTTTCTGGTGAGGTTTCCTGGTGGATGTAGCATTGGCTTCTGGTTTGCTGCTGGTCAGTGTATGGCAGGCTCTTGGGTGTTAGGGAGATTAGGTATTAGGGTCTTGGATTAGTGCTGTCTGGCTGATTGAGAGGCGTAAGTTGTCTGGTTTGTGTTTGTAACTTGATTTCTCCTTTGTGTCACCTGTATAGGTTGTGGTTTCTAGAACATCTCTTGCTGTGTATATAACTTTTTTTTATTTTGGTATAAATTTTTCTGATTTAACCCAAAAAAAAACATTGCTAAATTCAAACGACTCTTCTACAAAAGTCCAAGGGAACAAAATGGCAAAGGATGGGCCATTCATTTACCAACCCTGACAATCGTAATGACTGGGAGAGTAGAGTCTTAATGAAATCAAAGTCTATTAACGAATCTACTAAAATTGTACACTCTAATGACGATGGTCTCATCAGCTTTAACCATTCTCACAAAATGCACTGCCCAGTGAAGTTTCAACTAAAGGACCAAAAAAGAGGCATCCAGACTGTCAAATTATACATGCATTAGAATATGTAACCATTAACAAAAAGAAAGGTAGAAAAAAAATACAAATTAAAAAAATCTAGTAGAAGTCTTGCAACAAGGACAATTATACATCTCAACATGTGGAGTTGGGAATGAAGGACATCACATGGCAAATAGCTTCTTCATAGGAAGTAATCAGGTGTTCTACGAGTAACATCGGGTTCTCCTCTCCTAGGAGCTGGCTCAAACTGACAAGACACCAAAAACAACATTAGGTGACTACAATACATGTTATCAGATGGCAAGAAAAACTTCTCTTGTCATTTTTCTATGGAATGAGAGAGAATGAATGAGCTACCTGGATGAAAGTATGGCCCTTGCAGTCATCAACTTCCAATATGGAGGCCATATTCCCACAGCGGTAGCAATAATTAGGAGCACTAAATATAGTCACCACCTTCTGTTCCTGCATCAGGGAAACACTTTGTGCGTTAACTAATTGTTTTACGGAATGTAAAAACCAAAGCAAAACTGATCAATCTCAAACAATAGCATTACATGTGCCCAATTAAATCCATCCATGACAAGCTGATGTGCTCTAGCAATCAACTTCAAACTGTTTGTGTGATTGAATTGCTCGGATATATCCTGCAGGACAGCAATGACGTTATGGAAATTAGTGAAGTCTGTTCTGGTCATCTGGGTCAGACCCTATGCAGAGGACCAACAAAATAAGTCCAGTTTGGTTTACCTGGCCAAAAGTATACCCAGCACCACGAGGTGATATGCCCCAACCACAGCGATCATCTGGGTCAGACCACAACAGATCACACATGGCTCCTTCGTGAGGAACCTCTTGAACACGATCAAAGCTCCTAATGTTATCAAGGGTTTCTATTGAGGGGGATAAACCGCCATGTAGACAAAATATTTCTGATTCAACCTGACAAACAGAATAATATATGTTAACTGAAAATAGTCTTTTGACAAAATTAAGGAAGAGAACTATAGAAGTGTTTAAAAAAATTTCATGCACAGCATAGAGACATCCAAAGTTGTGTTATTTGCAAAAGTCACAAGCAATTGTAGCAAGTCTTACTAACCAAGGCAGTTAATGGGAAACAGTCAAAGAGGTCAGTGAAGATTTTCCAAACATTTGCATTGCCATACCTGGAATAAATAATCAAAAGAAGATAACATCATAAATTCGCAAGAGAAGCTAAGAACACGTATAACTTCCATGTTTGTGGCAAAGTAGCCTTAATCATTCATATGGCTCCACAAAGGCTACTTTGGGAGCTCAGCTTAGATAGAAAACCTTCAATTTGCCTGTGAACACTTGTAACCAATGTAAGTTTTTGAAAATCAAACTTTGTCTTTTCAATCAGCCACCCTAGACTAGAGAAAAATTTATCTGAGTCATAAGGATTTACTCAATTGCGATTCATGACAAAAGCAATTACGCACCACAACCAGAAGACCTTTCTGAGCAAGATGATTGAAGTTGTCAAATATTAGAAAAATAAATTAGCAATTAGGATATGGTAGTTCTTTGGCATTCTCCTTTAACATTTAACCAGAACATTAAACATCACAAGCCTCAAAATTTTAACAACCAGGCATACAGATACATGACCAGCTTATAGACTGTAAGGCATTATTTACATTTTATAAAGGCAGTCCTAAAATGAACAAAGGGCAAAAAGTGACTATTACTTAATACTATTGCAAAATTCATATTGGAAATAAGCAAATCCTCATCTTCAGAAAAGCAAAAGCTAATGTCAGTATACCCAATGCAAAATTCATTCTTTCAGTTCTATGTACTTTATGCAGGCTTGCTAATGAGTGTCGTCTTGAGTTCTTATATCAACGCATTTTCCATGAGTAGAAAGTTCTAAATTTCTAATGGAAGTTGTTCATGGAAAACTCACTTTCGTAGGCATTCATCGTAAAAACCATACACCTGTGTTATCTGCCAGGAGAAAAGAAATAAAGGATGAAGCAATAGGAGGCTCAATAGTCGATCAACAAACTGCTATTCAACGTTAAGAAATGAAGTGCAAACTTTAACTAGCCAAAATCTAAGGTGCATAATTTTATGTAAAACATCTAATGACTAAAAAGAAAAAAAGAACAACCACAAGAAAAACCTCAAAAATTTTAATTAGAGAAAATATGACAAAAAAAATTAGCATCATGTAACATGACTGCTAACATTATTTGAGCTTTCTTTTCCACTAAAGTTTAATTACATGAATATATTATTCCTATGAAAACACTCAAATTAATATAAATGGTACAGAACAAATACCGACCTCTTTGGTACGCCATTTCCACATATTAGTCTAAAATATATCTTTAAAGAAAGAAATGTGAGGCCACAATAACAAAAGTAAGGTACCTGACGACTTTCATGATTTCCTCTAAGAATGGTAATTCGATGTGGGTAACGCACTTTCAACGCTACTAAGAGCTGGATGAGACAATTTCATAATCACAAATATAAAAACTCATAAGTTGGAAATGTCTTGGGGAAGCATTAATCCAAATAAATATAGGGAAAAAAATCTTTTGCAGAAATAAGTTGGAGAGAGCAAGAGTATTAGTAAACGAATATATCCATATTATATCAACCTGCATGTAAAAATGAGCCATGGTGAAATTCAAGGGTTGCCTACTATGAAGGTTGACCCAAGTATGAGTTTAATGCCCAACATTAAAGCATAAAGCACTTACTCCAGACCGACAATTTTGCTGTGCCACTAACATATTTCAAGATCAGCCATATGAAGTCGAGAAGGTGAAACAATAACTAATGTGAGAAAAAAGGAACGGCCAATTGTTGACCAACCCAGCTTTACATAAAAACAATGCCACTAGCTAGAAAATGGTTGGCTTCTCCATTCTGGATAGCAGCAAAGAAGATTATATGCATCTTATCATCTCTGCCACAAATTTTACAGATAATATATATAATAGAAAAGCAACTGATTAGACAAAAACATACCGAAACAGTTTCAACAGAGTAATAGCCACGATCAACATAATCTCCCATAAATAAGTAATTGGTATCCGGACACTGTGAATAAGATGTTAAAGAATGGTCACAAATTGCCAAATCCATAATAGGTGTCTGAATAAAGTATGCAATTAAATATAGAAATAATAATTCGATTGTTCTGCCTGCCTCTGTGTTTGAGAAATATAACTTGGTATCAAATGATCAACAGACTGAACATAATACAAACTTATCAAACATTACCAAAGAAAGCATTTTCATGCGGATTTTACCATCCCATATGACATGAAGAAAGCAAAAATAGAGTATTTTGACTGTGATGCATCAAAAAGGACATTCATTTGATCAGTGAGGGAAAAAAGTGAAACGCAAATATGACCGGTTGCAGATGAAAATGAATATTCACATTCTTTCCTAATGAATATGAAATATTTAATTTCAAGGTAGTGCAGCTAAATGAATGAACATAAGCAGTTTCCCTGACCATTTATTTGATTATACCTCAGAGGCACTTCAATCTTCAAAGAATTGGCAGGCTCAATAAAATATTCTAGACAAGCCCTCAGCTGAAACAGAAGAGTTAAAAATACAAAGCGGTCATGTTCAGAACTGATACCTTCCCTCCAATTTGAAAAAGCTCTGCAAGATCATGAAACTGCCCATGAATATCGCCACAGATTGTCACAGGGCTTTTCACAGGCTGTGATACAAAACAATTTAGTGATCAGTATTACTGAAATTATCCAGACAAGTCATCAACATTTCAAAAATGCATGAACGGAGTACAAACCTAGCATTATCCACAAATATATTCCAGAATTAGAGTTTCAAAGATCAATCAAAACATCCAAAAAGTTAATAGTTCCAAAGATCATCATTCCCTCAAATGAGGGTAAGAAGCTAGAAGTTAATAGTTTCAAAGATTATCATTTCCTCAAATGAAGGTAAGAAACTATACCTGCACGTTGCTTTCTTCCATCAGGATCTCCTTAGCCTTCTCACATAATGCTCTGACCTACATGTAAAAAAAATTACAAACCATAAGCCACATCATTCTAAATGCAAAGATTATGTGTTTGAGTGCAAACACACAACTGCGTCATTCTTAAAAATAGCACACACCTGCAATCACAAACGGGGAATATAAACATTGACAGAGAACATAACTATAGAATATCCCTCATGATCAACTACAGATGATTACTTAAAGACGCTCGATTTTCCATCACCGTTTTCTGCTCAAGCAAAGTCTAGATGATGTGGACAATAGGGACTTAAATGAATTGATGCCATATAAAAAGAATTACAATCAAATCAAGCCTAAAACCAGAAAATTACGAACCTTTCCGAAAATTCACTGAAAGACAATCAAAATAAAACGTTAAAAATTTGAGGTCCCACGATTCACCCCCCTACATCTTTTAACAAATTGTGAAAAAATAAAAGAAGCATAATCGATTATTATAATTCAATAAGCTGAACCAAATTAGCCCACAACAATAAGAATCAACCACACCGTTCCCATTGCCTATCCACAGTTATCTGAAACCAAATACGGTAATAATCGGATCAAACCTGAGGCTCCGAGAGTGGCTTGCACTGCATGAGCTGGGCGATGTTTTCGTCGAGATCGAAGGCTGAATCCGAAGATAAAGAGCTCGCGCCCATCGTGATTGACGCTAGTCTACTCTCGAATTGAAGAGAATAATTGGATACGGGATTAGGGGCAACCCTAACCCTATAAGCGAATTGGGTGAGGTGTTCTTAGTGCTCTTCGCAGTTAGGCTTGCGCTGTGGAAGTGATAAATGGAGAGAGCCCGTGACGGAGTGAGCGAGTGAGATAAGTTGGCTAAGAAAAAACTGGAGTTTTCGTTTTATTTTGAAAAAAGATTTATTTATGTCCTCGCACTTAAGTCCAGACCATTTTTGTCAAGTCACTCAAATTATAAAATTAAGGATAAATTATAAAAATATCTCAAAACTTTCTCAACTTTTTAATATTAAGTCAAATTTAAAGTAACGCTAAAATCAATATCACATATAAAGCACCAAATTTGATATTAAATTTAGTTTTAGTACCGTATGATATTATTATTGGTTAATATTGAGCACCATTTCTATAATTTTTAAAATTATAAAATAATTTATAAATTTTATAAAATTATAAAATAATATCTCGATACATTATGTTATACAATTTTTATCTTTATTTCAATCATATCTTAATAAATCATAAGATTAGAAATTTGATATAATAAATACTTCTTTATTTTTATTAATATTATTTTCACATATTTTTATAAATTAAAATAAATTTAATTTCAACTTATTATAACATTTTTAAAATGTATATATTAGAAAGTATATACATTATCAATATAAAATATTAAAAAACATTAAATATGATTGTATTAAACTAACATATTTAGTTATGTAATCTATAATCATTTTGTATTAGCCGAATGACATGAAAATTTATTTAATACATTCTTATTTATATTTTATTATTTATTAAATAAATAATAGAAAATTTTATCATATTTATTTTTATTTCTAGGTAATTATTGTTTTATATAGGAAAATTTTTAAGTTCTTTCAATTTAGTCCTTTTTTAATTTAAAATTCTGACCAATATTTGCCTAGTATTCTAGTTACCGGTCACTATCGATCAATAATTCTTTCAATATAAATTTTTTTTGTGCAATACCAGTCAGTATCGTATGGTATGGTATTCTAAACAAAGGTTAAAATATCTAAACTTTCAATTTATTATAAAAATAACTCACGTTAAATTTCTCGTTAACATCACATTTTTATATTGGCTAAAAGGACTAAATGAACCATAACGTTTACACTGGTGTACAAAATGTATCCTAATGTTTCATGGTGTTCAAATTAAACTCTAACATTCTTAAAACGTTCAAAATGAACCATAACGTTTTGAAAACGTTTAAATTGAACCCTGACCAATAGCAGTGTTAGGGTATTATCAGTTATCTGCTAATGTGGCAAAAAAATTGCTAACGTGTTTTTTTAATCTTTTAGTTGTGGGACCCATTAGAGGCTAATTTGAATATTTTTTGATGGAGTTGGGTCCTACCTCTAGTTTGAATGCATCATTTTGGGTAATATAATTGTTGGATTGGAGGTGGGTCCCACATCTAATTAAACTTTGTGTTTTAGGCGGCTTATGAAGTGGAGGAGACGTTGCGGTTTGTTGTTATTAGCTTTGAAGTTAAATATAACATGGAGACGCATCATTTTGAACATCTAGTTAGACACTACATGTGCTTCTTCCCTTTTCCTACAAACATCCCTAATATGCCAAATCTCCTATCTTCTTCAATTATACAATCCCTCAAACAATTTTAGTTACAACGTAATTATTTGTTATTGTCGCACACACCAACGTTGGAAGCAACTCAACTCACGCACTTCGGTTGTCTAAACAAGAAGTCGACATTTCATCGTGATAGGTCCATTATTGTTTGGGTTTTATGTTTTTAAATGTGTGGTCCCCTAAATCTACTTATTTGTGTTCTTGTTTGTTTATGATTGTATGCTATGGTCCCCTAGGCTTGTTGAGGTGTTGGATGTTAGTAGTGATTTCGTATGTATGCGAAGATTGACCCTGCGTTTGGTTACTATCCTCAGGACGTTACTGTTCTGTCCGTCGTGCTGTTTGGTTACTGTCCGCAACGAATTTTGTCCTGTCCTCAGAGGACAAGGACAGAAATTTTTGTCTGTTTCAAAAATGAGGTACACAAAAATTCTGTCCATTGGATAGGAGTGAGAAATGACAAAACAACCCTCTTTTTGTCACAAAACCTTACCCCTCAAGCACTCTGCCACACCTCCTTCGTCCATCTGCTGTACTCTCTGCCGCACCTCCTTCTTCCATCTGCTTCGTTTCTGTGGCACCTCCTCTTCGTGCATCTGCTTCGTCTCCATCGCACCTGTACTGGGTAAGACTCTTGTCGAGGCATCGTTTTTGTTCATCTGGAATACGTTATATGGGTTTCGTCTGGGTTGGTTGATGGGTGTCCAAGGGGTAAGGGATTCGTTGATGGGTCTCGATTGGCTGAGGCATTAGGTTCTGTTGACTGGGTTTTTCCATCAAGAAAACCGAAAGTGTCGTGATCTTCCATTAGAATACCGTCTGTTGGATGGGTTTTTCCATTAGGTTCTGTTGACTGAGTAATCTAATGTCTGCCATCTTCATTCTGTTTCTCGATCTTGTTGAATTTGATCTTCCATTAGAATACCGTCTTGGATTATTTACGGTGTAAAGCAAATTACAACTAGAATCTATGCCTGCTCCTTCCACAAATGGTTTGAACTAGAATTAAAGACTTACCCTAGTGAAGACCCTTGCTTTCACCAAATACCTAATGGTTGATATTTGCAATTGGCATTCCAAATCTAGGATGTTAAAGTGTTTTTAGTATCAGCCTCATGGTTGGCTAGCGATGACAAAGGCAAAAGTTCATATCATTTGTTCTTCTTTTGAGAATGGTAATGTTCGTCTTTTTGGTGGCAACAATTCAAAGATGGATGTGTGTTTGATATCAATTATCTGTTTTAGGTCTACTCTTCTGTATTTGTAAACTGGGAATTCTAAAGTATATCAGCTTACATTTTGTATGTATATATTGCTTGCTTATGTTGGTTGGGAACTTTGCATTGCAGAGACAGAAATCTTCTCCCATTTGGCAACTTGAATTAGACAATTTCCTCTCAAAGTGGTAAGCCCTTCTTTATCTTACCTTCATTTCACAATTTTGTTTTGATTTCAAATTATCAGTCATCTGTTTTTTGATAGCAAAGTTATATGTTTGCTACAATCACTGTGAACATACTAAACAGAGTTTTTATTGTGTAGTATTAATATATGAAAAAAGGACTTCATTATCCTTTGAGAAATTAGTTGCTTCTCTAGAATTTTATCTTTTATATTGATACCAACAATATCGTTGAGAATGATTTGGGATTTTACACTTTTTGTATTTGAAGGAACAATCGTTTTACATGGTGATTGATGTTTTTGCAAATTATGTTACTATTGTGACTTTAATCATTTGAATTTCCATCCTTATGACTTTTATGATATTTATCATGTTGATATTTTTGGATAATGGTCCCTATTTCTTTTTATGGTCTCCTTTATTAGAATTCTTTTTTGGCAAGTTAATTTTAGATTGAAATGCTTGCTCCAAAAGCTAGTTGTCGAACTTAAGCATCTTATGCTCATGTGTTTCTAAATGGTCTCACTTATGAATAGAAAATTGGATCAAGCTTTTGGACACTGTAATAATTGCAGCTATACGATCATATTTTTATTATATACTCCTTAGAATCTTCTAGACTTATATTCCTTTCTTCATTGGTGTCTTTACAACTTATTTGATTGACAATCTCTGAGGCTCTTGAGAATAATGATTTTCTAAATGATTCTTAAGATTAATGATTTTCTTTTTACGTTCTCCTTGAATATTTCTTTTACATCTACATGTGAACGATTTGGATTTTACATAGACATGAGTTTTATTAAGGGCTGATTGTTGACATTCAAAGTGTATCAAATGGTAACATTTGCTGAAATTTGGACGGGCTCAAAGTGTATGGTAACATTTGCTGAAATGGTAATAGTTCCTGAAAATTGTGCTAGTGGATTGATGTGCTACTGCTTTTGTATTACCTTTAGGCACCCAGAATGTTCTTTATTGTAAACTTCATAACTGATTTTTCCGGTTACCATATGGAGTTTAAATTTGCAGTTACAATGTTCATAATTTGTCAAGTATTTGGGCTTGTTCATGATAATGTCATAGGCATTCGCAATGTTCATTTTGAGGATGCAATTCGTACTAATCCTTTTCCTTGCTCAATGCGTAAAGATGTCATGCAATTCTTACTATCCTCTACATATTTACAAATGTAGTTATTCTATACATTTATACAAATGTAGTTATTCTATACATTTAAACACATGTAGTTATTCTATACATATATACAAATGTAGTTTATGATCATTATATTATTTTCTCTTTGCAGATAGTTTTTGTAACAAAATTGGAGTCAATGGATCATGATCATATGTTTAAGTGTTTGGCTTTGTTTGAGCTTTTGAATGGGCAAGTGATCAATGGCTCACCAATCCCGCTTCAACCGTCACAGCCAACAACTGAACAACCAATCGCAGTTGCAACATTGGAGGAACAAATGGCATGTACTCGTGCATTTTTACTAATTGCACTTGGGGTCATTTTGGGCATGGTCATTAACGACATTATTAATAAATTTTAGGGCTTCAATGTAATTAAAGCTATGAATGATGTTTATTTAAATTACTATGTATTTGACTTTCTTGGTTGTTGAACTTATTATGTAATGTTGAGATGTTTTATTTAGTTAGTTTTTCCTAAATAATGTTTATAATTATAATCATAATAAGAACAAGAAAATAATTTATTGTGTATTATTATAAACTAATAATATCTGCGTTAATTATTATACACTAATAATAATAAATATTTACAACAATTACAATTATTACGAATACTAATAATTATTATTGTTATTTTTTTGACATAATTAATAATAAATCTTACTA
>JANVCL010000005.1:32459255-32470163 GCA_026546855.1 Erythroxylum incrassatum | reverse complement strand
GTTCTGTCCACTGCAACCAAACATCTCACTGTCTTCAATTCTTGTTCTGTTTCGTCCTCTTCTGTCCCGTCTCGTCCTGTCTCTGCCTGTTGAAGATGCTAACCATACAGACAGTGAATGTTGGTAGTGAATGTGTTGATGTTCTATGATACAGTTTCGTCTGTTTTTCCACATTTCAGTCAAACTTTCACCCAACTAACTTGGAATAATAAATGTGGTCCATGGAAATTGATGATGTTATCAGGCCAATTTCTGCCTCTATACCTATATTTAATCCATTGCTTACAAAATCATTAATCCAATTTCTCCTTTGTTAATTGCTTACGAAATCATATCTCCCTATTAATTACTTACAAAATCATTAATCCAATTTCAGTTTTAATCCTTTAAAGTCAAAATTGATTACATAATAAGATTTTATAAGTTGTACCCTTAATTTTAGGTGATAAAATTGTAATTTACATATAATATACCTATATCTTTAATTTTAGATGTTTAATAATCTGAATGTTCAATTATAAAGTAAACTTATTTGTAGAAGTTGAATGAGATGTATATTACACTAAGACCTGAATATTTATTGAATTTCTCAACTATGCAAGCCTATCAATACGAAACAGTATAATCAATAAGTTGCTACTTTGCATTGTGAGTATTGAAGTTTATGAAAACTCATAATTTGACCATATTTTTTTAGTTTTGACTTTAAGATTTGACATGTTGTATAGAGTAAGTGTAATGTTTTTATAGATGAGTAGAGAATATAAGTGTAGTTTACGACAATTTATGATGCATAAGCTAATATTGATAATAAAAAGATGAATTAGAATGGAAATAAGTTGTTGATAATGTATTAGTATAATGTTACGATGCATGATTTATAGTATTTTAAATTTATTTATAATGTATGATTATTAGTTTAAGCTTATTGGGATTATTTTATCAAATTTGAAATGTTTAATTGCTTATGTTATCCTCTAATTGTATAATTATGCATATAGTATTTATTATAGTGCTGATAATATCATATAAATCTATGCTTTTGCTGACACACTAGTCTTTATATATTTGTTGTAAGTAGATGTATGATGGCCGAATTTGGAAGTATAAAGTTATTTTATGGTGGAAAATTTGTTGTAGAGCCAGAGTTGAAATATGTTGATAGGGAATCAAGTATTTTTGATAAAGAAGACCTGGATTTTGTTACCTATAGGTAAACCTGTGAGATAAGGAAAGAGTTAGGATACCTTTAAGTCGATAAGGCATATTACAAAGTACCCAGTTTTGAGTTTAATGAGTCTTTAAGGTTGATTGAATTAAATGAAAGTTCTCTAAGGCTCATTAATTTGATTGTAACTCATATGTTAGACACCCCATCATTTTTACCAGCATATTGTCAATATCTGTAAGAGAGGATGGAGATAGGGAGGGTAAGGAGGGAAGTTGTCGAGCTACTGAAGGTGTTGGTTTAGGAGTTGACGAAGGAGTTGATAAAGAGGTGGATGATGACGAGCATGACAAGGGTTTTATACAAGTTGAGATTCCTGATGACCACCAACCTACTGAGATTGAATCGATAGATTTTGATAGTTTTATTGGTATTGATCAATATCCTAGTGAAGAAGAGCCTGGTGAACTATTGCAAAGACCAAGTAGTCGTATTAGGCATAGTCCATCCGATGTTGAACCAAATTGGAGATTGGGGATGGAATTTGGCTCTGTAAAAGAATTCAGACAGTTTGTTGCAGATTACATAGTGCATATAGGCTATAATGTGAAGTTTAAAAAAAGTGAAAGATATAGGATAAGAGTTAGATGTATTGAGAGATGCCCATGGTAGTTGTATGTAATTTGTGACAAGCATAAATGGTGATTTAAAGTGGTGACAAACAATGATGAGCATAGGTGTTTTACGACCAACAAACCATAATTGAATTTCGCTAATAAGGCATTTTAAGGACAAAATACTTGAGAAGCCTAATATCTCGACGACGATGATGGTTGAAGAATCTCTAGAAAATTTCAATATATTTGTCAACTCAAGTATATGTAGAGCTGCTAAGAGGAGATTGAAAAAAGAAAGGGCAAATCATATGTGAATGAATATGCGAAGCTACAAGGATACGTTCATAAGTTGAGGATTAATAATCCTGGATCAACAATTGAGTTAAAGCTAGGTAGAAATGAAGAAACTAGTTTGTTATAAGTATGCAAAATTAGGTTTTACATATTATTGACAATGATAATTGTAACATATATTTATTTATGACATTTATTCACACATGTTTATCTATTTTCTATAGCTCGAAAGATTATACATATGCTTTGATGCAATGGAAAGAGGATGAAGGTATTTGAGGCTAAGTTTTGGTATTAGTGGTTGTTTTTTGAAGGTTGAATTACAAGGTCAATTAATGAGTGCAGTTAGGAGGGATGGTGATGAAGAATTAGTCTGTTGGCTTGGGCTATTATCGAGGTACAGAACACTGGTTCTTAGACCTGGTTTATAAGTTTGTTGGCTTTGGTCTTGGAGTTAGGTAGTGGTGAAGAATTAACAATAATATCAAATATGCAAAAGGTATTTTTTATTCATTGATTAATGGTTAGACGTTGTATCAATTTCATGTTAATATATTCTATGTTATAGGAATTGATTAGAGCAGTGGAAGAGACAATACCATATGCCACTTATTAGATGTGTGCTAGGCACATATACCATAATTGTCATATGAATTGGAAGGGAAAAGATTTGCGAAAGCATTTTTGGAATTGTACTTGGTCAAAGTAAGCAGAAGATTTCAATGAGCAACTAAAAATATTGGACAAAATCACCCCTAGATGTGCATCATCATTTCTCGAATATCCAAAGAAGAGATGGGCAAGATGTTACCAGTCCTTTGAATCCAAATGTTCAGTTGATAATAACAACATAGTGAAACATTCAATGATGGATCTTACCGGCTAAAGATAGGCCAATTATAAGCTTGTTAGAAATAATTAGAATCATGGTGATGATGAGGCATGCAGATAGGAGACAACCTGTACATGGCTGGAAGTTAGAAGTTGCACCTAAGGTTATAATGAAATTAGAGAAGAATAAGAAAGATGTTATGCAGTGGAGAATTGTTTGGAATGGTGATGGAGTGTATGAAGTTTCCAAAGGTGATGCCAAGCATATTGTGAGGATTGGTAGACACCAATCATGTAGTTGTCAGGCGTGGGAGCTATATGGATATCCTTACAAGCATGTTGTAAGTGTCATTCACCGTTTGAAATAATAGTCGATGGCATATGTGGATGAGTGCTACAAGATGTCCAAATTTATGGCACTGTATGAGCATGTGTTGCAACCTATTAGAGGTCTAATTTTCTAGCATATAGTTGATGCAGAACTAATAAACCTCCCAAGAAAAAGATTTATGCCAGGAAGACCTAAAATAGCTAAAAAGAGAGGAGTAAATGAGCCTATTAAGTTGAAAAATCCAAGCAAATCTACTCGAAAGGTTCAAGTACAAAAATATGTAAAATGTGGCAATATTGGTCACAATGCCAAAAAATGTACCAATCAAGGATCAACTTAACCAATGCAGCAATCTCCTTAGATATGACACATTCTTTGATTACTATGTATTGCTTCATATATCTAATGATCATTTATGACAATCTTTGATTCATATTCATTAGGTCATCCTTGATGTCTCCTCACAAGTTGAATATATTGTTGTAGCAAGTCAGCAAAGCAATATTGTGAGTATGTTTACATAAATACCATTATTGATTACTTTCAAGATTAAATATTGCTAACGACATCTTTGTTTGTATGTTGGTAGCTCTTTGCATAGTTGTAAGCGAATTTTTGGAGAAGTTAATCCATGTTCATTCAAATTGTCTTTCGAACCAAAAGTTATGAGGTACAAAGGACAACCTAACATAACTTCTTAACAGTTACAAACTAAAGCAATAAGGCGAAGATTGTCAATCAATCAACCAGTACATAATTAACCTTCTCAGTCAAGTGCAAATGAGGGAAGCAATGAGGTTGACTCACAGACTTTACATTAATGTTGTCTATATGGACGAATAGATAACATAACTTTTGTATATAAATGCGTTTTGATGTAATCACCTTACTTATGTTATCCAATTTATATTTATTGCTCCAATTATTTATTGTTATATAATCACAATTGTACATGCTGCTCTAATTGTTTATTGTGATATCACTTTTGTATCTAATGGTTCATAATAAGGCCATATGAACAATTAATTGTTCATAAGTTTAACAACTATTAATTACACATCATTAAATCAACTTCATGAATAACAAAACAATGAAGAAAAATAGGGTGTAAGATATATTAGTTCAAATAAGGACTTTTCTTTCTTTATAATTCAAGTTTTTAAAAAAGAGTACAATTTAGTTCTACTTGTCCATAATAAACCATATTATAAAACTCATCATAAGTAAAAAAAACACCTACAATAATTGGTACAACAAATTTAAACTCAATTTTCTCTTTTGTTAGCAAAACGATGTCTTCTTTCACTAGCTATATTTGCTCCTTAATTTTGAACACTGAACCTGATTTAATTATGCTTCGTTGAGCCTCCTACTTTAAACTATCTACTTCTTTCTTCAGGTTACAAATTACTTCAATAGCCATCTTGCTAAATTTTTCATCGTACCACTAAAAAAAATCATATATTCCAACCTGAAAGATAATTAATAATTATTAGGAAAACATTAAACATATGTACAAACAATTTTAACTTACCAAAAATAAACTTACATGATATTTGGGGCATCTCTAAAATCTTCTTCCTGGGTTTTTTTCACTCAATGAATATCATTAGCACACCAGATTATCATTAGCTGAATTTAATGTAGTGTTATTTGAAGACTTCACGTCCATATCTTTGGATAATTGTTGTAAAATTATATTAGTACTCTTAGTTCTTCTAATCAAAGGTGGAAACAATATGTTAATAATTTCAAATTGTGTCTTTTCGGGGTTGGAAACAATATGCTCATATATATACAAGGAAACCACCATCTTTTGAGGATATCATAGATCACATATATGGAAAAAATAATATGCTCTTATGGATGTATCATTCATATATGGATACAATATGCTCATATAGATGGCATATTCACATATAGAAATATCATTCATATATACACAAACATATCACTTATATATGGAAATAATATGCTCGTATAGATGTATCGTTCATATATGGAAACAATATGCTCATATAAATGACATATCATTCATATATGCTTCACAAACATATCGTTCATAGATGCATAGACAGGTAATTCATATATGCTTATTTCTTCCATATTATAAATGCAATGTAATGAAGATCACTATGCTAACTTTTATAGATGATTTGATAAGTGGATCTAAACTCACAAAAATTGTTGACTGATTCCTTCAGATCTTCTTAGACTTGTCAAGCTTAAGGATCAGTTATCAAAATAGCATGATCTACATCTTTTCAATCGTGACAAATCTTAGTAGTTTGAGTTTTATCACTATATTATAATTGCATAAACTCCCTTTCAAATACCTTGGGTTTCCAATTACCACTAGAAAGCCTAAGTTTAAGGAGTGCATCCCTCTATTAGAAATGTTTAAAAGCAGAATCAATGCTTAGTAGAATAAGTTTTCTTTCAAATACTAAAAGAGTGCTGCTTATTTGCTTAGTCTTGAGGAACATTAATACATATTGGAACTTACTATGCAAGAAAAGGGGTTAAGAATGACTTCCATCAATCTTATCTAAATAATTCTAGTGGCAAAAAGAATATAAAGATTACATTGTGATAAAGAAAAAGGTTTGTGATAAAAATTGGAGAATGAATACTAACTCAGGGATACTAGCTTTTGGCAAATCACAAAGAAAAATGAACACTCCTGGTACTTTTGTTTAAATGCTGAGGAAAAGAGAACTCATTTACCCCTTCTTCAAATACATGGTAGGGAATGGAAATGAAAAATGGTTTTGGTTTGATAATTAGACAAACCATATCCTAGTCATATATAGAAGTGATCTACATTAGTTACTCACTACAATCCCTCTCAACCAAGGTTAAAGAAGTGATAAATGCAGGGAACTACTACTGCAACTTTAGAGGATCTGGCAGACCGGTGAACTACTTCCTTAGTTATTATCCTAACTCAAATAAATAGGATGGAGTCATCTGGCTACCTGATAGCAAGGGCACATTTAGTAACTCCTCATACTTAAAGGTTACCAAGCCTCACTCTTCAAAGGCTCAATGGTATGATATAGTTTGGGATAAAACTCTAATACCTAAAGCCTCGTTCATAATATGGCTCTCAACCAGGGGCAAACTCAAAACTAAGGATAAAATCATAAGCTTGAATAATACTCAATGCAGTTTCTACTTCTCTGAGGTTGAAACCATCTCACATCTTTACTTCCAATGCCAATACACTAGCAAAATTTGGTGTAAAATCCAATAACTTCTTAATCATCTCACATTCACATTCCATGCTCACACTAATCATCAAATTCCATGTTTAAACCAATCACAGGCATTCACAAATTTAACTTCCATGTTCAAAATAATCATAGGCATTCATAAATTTAACTTCCATTAAAATTCAAATCAAATTAAAGACACAACAGATGAGGGTATGAAGAAGTGAAAATCAAAACATTTCACTCCATATCATTATCTCAGAGTTGCACTCAAATGGAATAAATGATGAAGATACAGTAGATGTTACCTTTGATTCACGATGGTGGCGTTGATCCTCAGTTTTTAAAAGGTGATGGACAATCATTCCAGATGAGTTGCTGACCCTTTTAGATTGTTATTCGCTAAATAATATGATGAATAACAATACAGATTAGGGATTGAACTTAACAAAATTTAGGATTAAAGAAGAACACATATTAGGGATGTTTGTAGAAAGAGGGAATAAGCAAACTCAGCATGTGATGTGACTACCATATATCTACTATTCATTTAACTAATTATTAATTATTTTATTAAAATTTCAATCATAGAACCTTTGTTCCCTGTAACTTATTTGCTTCCACCTCCAGTACTTAATTCTTTTCCACTAACCCCTTTCCTTTGTAACTCACAGTGGTTAGTCAATGAGGTGGATTATGGTTACCATTAGCATTCACCGTACATATTTGAAAAAGTTGTGGTGACAAATAAATGGGTATAAACAAGTACTTCTGTTATGATATTGTGAAGCAATTGGATCGTGTTCAGTGTTTAAGGAATCTTCTATGTTTTTAAAAATCATACCAAATATATGTGTAAACTTATGTCGAATTAAAATATCAAAAATTTTATAGGAAGTTAAAAAGTTTCTATATAATGTAAAACCATGGAAATTATTATTTTTCTTTTTATGAATTTTTAAAAATAGAGATGGGTTTTAATGTTTAAATGGAAGTGGGATCCACTTCTAATTAAACATCTGCTCCCCTTCTTTGTTCTTGAAAGCCAATCTTGGTGGCGAACATGCAAGTCCGTCATAGACCTCCCAACAGATTAAGAATATTATTAATGAATCTATGGATGTGAGTGTCTTTGTTACTAATTCTGTGGTAAAAGTCTAACAGGTTTCAATGTATTAATAATTTGATTGGTTGCTTAGAGGAGTTTATGAAGATGGATACCAAAAATTAACATTGAAAAAACAAGAAATGAAATAACAGAAGTGTATTAATAAGATGGACACTGAAAATTCACTTGCATATATGTAGATATTTCTTAATATGTATAAGAGGATATGTTATGTCGTAAAAGGATTGAAACCTTTAGACATTTGGTCTCATTTCTATGCCACAGTTACCAAGCTCCTTCTCCTCGTAACTTATGTTAAGAGGCTCTTGTCTCTGCATTTGCCTTCACCAAAAGCTTTATGATTCTCCAAGTGGGTGATTTTCATGTAAACAAATTGAATTAAAGGACAAATTATAGACATCCACAAAGAGCAGACAAGTTAAACTATAAATAGGAAATCGTACTATAATCTATAGGGTCTTTCATGTGAAAACTCTTTACTTTTCTCTCTATTTTCTTTCTTAAATTTCTGCTCTTTTAATTTCTTTGTTGTTCTTGATGCTTTAAACATGAATGTTACAAGAAATATTTTCAGTAACCATCGAAGTTACTTCAGATGATTAAAGGTCTGCAGTGCAATCCACGCAAAAAAAAGTAACTATTATTTCATTATTTGCTTTAATCAGGTTATAATGCGTATTTAGCTACTTTGACACAAACTCAAGTAGAACAACTATAAAGATAATCTTTTTAACCTTTCTTACGTGGGATTTGTAATTTTATAGCACATTGATTCAAAACTGTAAGGAGACTAATGTCGTGAGAATACAAAGCAATGGTTTTTCTTTGTTCCTAGAAAAGAAAGTGAGGTTGAGTTAGTGTTCATTCATTTACTCATCATGATACTTCACATCTGTGTTTTTATTCCCTCTCTTTTCTCTCTCTCTCCCCTTATGCTTGCTATGACCTATTCATGTATAACCAATTGTTACATGAAATGTTTAAGAAGGAAAAGGAAATAGGAATAAATATGTAGAAAGAAGATAAAGGAATATTTACATTGATTGTTTGCCTACGTACCAATTTGTTCCAACAGCTACTTAACCCTGATATTGTGTTTAAGATGACGACGTGTGTTATCATCTTATACATGTTATAACCTGTACTACGAGCATCTTATTTTGTTACTTTTTACTATAACTAGTGCTATGGCCATCTTGTCTTCTTTCTACATGAGACTGTTGATTAATTACAATTTTATTAGTTAATACAATGGCCATCTTGTCTTCCAACTTATTTTTGCATGGCACTATTCATTAATTATTTAATTATTGTAAACACCCATGTTTATGATTACTCTATTCCGTTATCGAATAAAGTGGGGAGGAGATTCTTAAAATATTTTTCACTTCATTTATATGGCAGAAAATTGGGAAGATGAAAAGAAATGTAATTATTAATGACTGACTCTCCATTGAGATAGTTACCTGAGAGATTGTACCTAAGAATGGAAGGTGGCAGAATCTATGTTAGTCCTTCAGGTTTGTTAGCATCTATGTCTAATATCTTCATGTTTTTAAAGAGGGAAAATATGGAAGGTTGCTGTAAGCCTATTAAAGAATTGTCTAAAAGGAGTAAAAATTGTAGTTTTTGACTATGAACATCGCCTACCCATTTTGATATCATACCCTGTAGTCGATTCCTTTTTAAACCAAGAGATGTCAACTCATCTTGGTACCTAAGGAAATCTCGGAATCCCTGTAACTGTATGATGCAATCAAGTAATCCCAAATGATTAAACTTGGCAAAAGTGTCATTAACACTAGTGTTAGCCATGACCGACGACAAGTTATTGTATGGCATATTTAGAGTTCTAATTTTTTAAGGTTTAAGGAACATGTCAAATCTGACAGTTCCAGTGAGGTTATTCCTCTGAAGATTAATGTATACAATATTCACGAGGTTTGACCAAGCCTCTGGAATTGTGTCTCACAAATAGTTATTGCCAATGTATAACTGATTCAGGTGAGTACAATTACAGAGCCATAGGGGAACTTGACCAGTTACGGAATTGGAATAAACATCCAACCTAGTAAGCTATGTCAGGTTTGCTAGAGGAGGGATTTCACCAGACAAATAGTTGTAATAAAGAATCAATGGTGTAAGATTGCACTGCTTACCCAACCAAAGAGGGATCTTACTTGAAAATTTATTTCATCCAAGATTTAATTAAACAAACTTAGTTGGCTTATAGAAAATGGAACTTGACCCGACAACCGGCATCCCTCTAAATTGAGAAATGTTAATGAAGATAAATTTCCCCAAATATCAGGCATGATGGATGATATGTTCATATGAATAAGGTCAAGTTTCTCTAGGGCAGTTAAGATTTAAAATAGTTTCATAAGATCTGATATTTTGAGTTGCAATGATTTACCTACTGGGAAAGATGGATCAAGAAGACTGAGCCTTCCTAGGTCAAGAGAAGAGAGGTGAGACAAATATGAGATTTCTGACGGGACTTGGCTATAGAATTGAGAATTGGACAGATTAAGATACGTTAGATGCAAGAAAACCTTCATTTGAGATGTGTTTTGACAATAGTTAAAGTCGTTATCTCTGAGATTAAGCCTCCAAAGGTACACAAGATGGAAAAGCATGCTGGTGGAATTGATACAGTCATAGATACAACTACGGCTGAGATAAAATCCAACTACATGGCCAGTTTGCTCATCGCATTCGACACCATTCCAAAAGCAGCTATCACTTGTGTTCTGTCCTTATAGCTCCCAGGATGTTGTTTTTGGATATGCCAAAGGATCATTAGAAGCATTGCTTTTGATAAAAATGCTTTGATTGATTAGCAAGAGGGTTTATTTATACTTGTTTCAAAACATTCTATTGCGATTATATCTAAAATTCCCTATATTTTTTAAATTGTCCATAAATGTAAGTTTCTTGATGGTTCATTTATACTTATTCTTTCGTTATTATAACCTAATCATCAGTAAGATGCCATAGAAGAAATCCTATTGAGCTTTGGACATGGAATTATGTTGAAGGATACACAAAGAAAGAGTTGGTACTGGTGTTTTAAAGCAAAAACTAGGTTCTCTCTCTCTTTCAATATCTGTGGGTCAGTTTTGGGCAGTATTGGTGAAAAGGAAACACAACTGTTGGTGATTAAAGTAGTGGGTCTAAAATCTAAATCAAAGGGCCAACTTATGCATTCCGTTTTACTAGAAAAAAGCTAAAAGATGAAATAATTCAAGGTTTATCAGTAAATCCTAACTATGCAAGCCTGAAGCATAAGCTTAATATGTTGAAGGATTTCTCTAAAGCCA
>JANVCL010000005.1:32416920-32434354 GCA_026546855.1 Erythroxylum incrassatum | reverse complement strand
CACAACTAGGCAGATAACAGAGTATTAATACTATCACCGAAATGACATATATGAAACTTCATATATTAAACATCAAGGTTCTACATATAACCAAATCCATACACAAGACATTGTTTAACACTTAATTAAACTCTAACCAAGCTAATTTAACTACACTACTGTAAACCCTAACTCAGAGATTTATAAATGTGCAATTAAACTTGACAATGTAAAGTTAACTCTCCTTTGAAGCCCCGGTCAACTCAAGTAGCTGCTACATTTTCAAGAGGGATGAAGACCTAGCCGTTTAGGAGTCTGGAACTCTTCATCACTGCTGAAGCTCCGATGTCACCCATGGCGATAGAGACTAGTGGTGGAGTTGACAATGAAGTGATCGGCAGTGGCGGATGATGGTCGCAGATGAGAAATGATGGTGGTGAAGTGTCAGTTGATTCTCTATTCTCTTCCTTTGCTACCGAATATCAATCCATCCTCTTAACCTAATTTGGCAAGGTTTTTATAGGATGGATCTGGGTCGGACTGAAATAGTGAGAGGATTTTCAAAATTAAGTCTGGATACCTGACCGTTCACCGCGGTGTGATAATTAATCGACGTCATGGTGTGCACTTTCTGGATCGCTCGCCACGGAGAAATAATTAATCGACGCTACGGTGAGATGTTGCGTGATGGTGTGCTACGGCGAGATAATTAGTTTACGCCACAACGTGCCGTCTTCTTTATGTGCCACGACATGCATTAAAGAGCTCACATCCTGTTGACTCCTTTGTCTCTTACAATATAAAATAACAATTTGCAGTATCAATTATCCTTAGAAAAATTATAATAAAATTAATGTCAATTTGCAACAATTTTTACTAACAAATTGCATAAAATATAAGCTCACCGTAAAGGACTAATTTAAACACAAAATCCAGAATTAAGAGTCAAAAAGTATATTAAAAGCCATGAAAGTGTAGCCAATTTATATGATAAACTTGGGCTCAATTGGCTTTCCCTAGTCACTAATAATGGCTCGTGGAGCTCCAGTTGTATTGAAAATTTTAGACTTTATAAAACCTATAATAGTTGCAAAATCAATCGTCTTGGTGGCTTTTGCTACCACCCACTTCGAAAAATAAACCAATCGCCAAAAGTATGTAAGAGAAACCATGAGATGAAGGAAAATGGCCTATAAAGTGAGCACCATTTACATAATTATGATAAAAGTTAAGACAAAATGATGTTTATCCTCTCGTATACAACACTTAAGAATTTGATCAAAGTAGAACTTTCACAAGTGTGGTTCATACCAAATATAATATTTTACTTCATTCCTTATCTCTTCCTTCCTAGAATTACTAATGTAATTAGGTAAAGTTCTAATAAATAAATATTAACAAGGTTTGCATATCATGGAACCATACCATTCATTGGAATAATTACTCATCAGGAAAGTTGTAGAAATAGATGAAATATGTTCATCCCTTACCAACCTACTCAAATGGTTTGCTACCGAATTTTTTTCTCTTTTTTGATCCCTTATTATCAAATTAAACTTTTAAAGTAGAAAAATCCATGCATCAACTTCGATTTAGACTTTTTTGTATGAAAATATATTTCAATGTTGTATGGCTAGGATACAAAAGATAAGATCCAAGCAAATAAGATCTAAATTTATCATTACTAAAAGCTCCTTCTCAGTTATAGAATCACTGCATTGTATAGCATCAATATTCTTGAATAATAATAGATAACATGACTTTGTTTCCTAATCCTTTTTCCTAAAATAGCTCCCATTACATAATTGCAAGCATCGCATATGATCTCAAATAGTAGTTCCTAGTTTAATGGCTAAATAATAAGCGCACTTGTCAATAATTCCTTAAGTTTGTCTAAAGCTTCTTGATAGTCCCTCCCAAATTCAAACAAAACGACATTTTATAGCAATTTTGATAATGGTATCGCAATCTTGGAAAACTCTTTAATAAACCTATGATAAAATCTTATATGTCCAAGAAAAGATTGAACTTTCCTAACATTTATGAGGTAAGGTAAGCTCAAAATTAAATCCACTTTTTCTTTATCTACTTATATGGCCTTAGATGAAATTACATGTCCCAAAAGAAGCCTTGATCAACAATAAATGACATTTTTCATAATTCAACACCAAATTTATTTTAATGCATCTTTTGAGAACCTTAGATAATGATTTAAACAATCTTCAAATGAATCTTTATAAACATTGATATCATCCATAAAACTTTGTATATCTTTGAATATACGTAGAGCATTACAAAGATCGAGGGTCATTCATTTGAAGGCTTATGTTCCAAAAGGGAATATAAAGGTAGTCTTTTCTTAATCTTCTTAAGGAATTGCTATTTGGTAATAACCTGAAAAACCATCTAAAAAGAAAAAAAAACATGATTTACCCACAAGTCTAACATTTGATATATAAAGAGTAATGAGAAATGGTCCTTTCTAATGGCTAAGCTTCCTAAAGTCTATGTACATTTGCACCCATCATGTACCCTCTTTGGCACCAACTCATCATTCTAGTTTGGCATAATATGCACTATGCTCACCCATTCACTATTCGAGATTGGATAGATTATATCTACATCCAAAAGTCTTAGAATCTCTTTCATCACCATATATTTGATTATTCAATTGAGTTTTTTTGGGATCCGCTTATTGGCTTAGCATTTTCTTTTTAAAAAATCATATGTATACAAATTGATGGGATAATGCCTTTTATGTTAGCTAAGGTCCAATCGATTGTAGTTTTGTACTCCATAAGTAGAGCTATTAGCCTTTCCTTTTGTCATTTAGTCAACCTTTCTGAGATAATTGCAGGTAATGACTCTACTTCACCAAAATAGATGTATTTTAGGTGATTAAATAAGGCCTTCAATTCTATATTCAGGGCTTATGAAATAGAAGGCAACATTTTCTTGTGAGTTATAGTAATTTCAACATTTAAAGTTTTCAAATCTATTAACATCACTGATAATGATTTTATAACTTCATAAGTTTTATCAACTTGCTCATTCACTTCCAATTTAGTATTAAATTTTTTCTCATCATCAACACTTTCTTCTTTAAATATATACTACACAATTAAATCCATAATAGCCGTATGATAAACAAAGTGAAAATTGATGGGGTACTAAAAATATTAAATTTTAACTATCTTTTCATCAAACTCAATGGAAAGAGTAACCTCATCCATATCAATTTTTGTCTTAGGTATCTTTATGAACAAACTACCCAACAAAATTGAAGCTCGATGTTCTACATTTTTCACATCCATTTTTAAGATGTAAAACCTACTGGAAATACCAAAACGTTAACTTGGAATGAAACATTATCTATAACTCTAATAGGACACACATAAGAACAAGTAGCTAGCTAAATAATCACATTAGTTTCTTATAAAGAATTCAAATTTAAAGTTTGGTAAATTGATTATGACATGACATTGATAAATGCACCTAAGTATAGCATGGAATGCTTAATTTTCTTATCACCAATGATATAAGGAAGTGTAAATATACCTAGATCTTTGCATTTTCCTAGTAATTTCCTATTTATCACAACTAATACATTTTTACCCAAAATTATTCTTTCCTTATCCTTCAACTTCCTTTTATTTCCGTATAGTTTGGAATTTGCTTGATGACTTATAAAAGTGGTATATTGATTTCTGCATTTCTGAAGGTTTCTAAGATTTGTCTTTCATATTCCTCTTCTTTTGATTTAGCCAACCTGCAAGGAAAAGGAGGTATGCTTGCATTAGTCAACATCAGTAAAGATAAATCATCTTTTACCTTTACTGATTCTTGAGTTAGATATTTTTTGTTCTCCTTTTTCATAATTTTCGATCTTTATCGGTAAGGAAGATCCATATTGAATTTCCTTCTTACTTCTCAATATCATTGCACTCATATTCTCCTTACACTTCCTTTTTTGAAGGTAATTTTCTTGATGTTTGCATATCCAATTTACTAATAGAGGTGACTAATTGAGTGATTTGGTTTACTAAGTTGTGAAGGCTTACTCTTGTTTCCTGTCGAAAATGTTAAGTATTAGTAATAAGTGCCCTAATAATTTCATCTAAAAATATACCTAAATTTGAAGATTGAGATTAAGCATATATAAGTGCTTGAGGTTATCTATTGAAATTACTAATATGGTGTCCTTATTGCACTCCTTAATTTTCATATCTAAAATTTAGATGATCCCTTTATCTTGAATTATAATGATTAGAATAATACATTTATGTTAATGTTGACTAGGAAATTCCCTTATTGTGTTACCTTCTATAAAGGAGTCTTATTGCACTGTAGGGCACATATCCATAGGATGTTTAAGGAATGAGCATATTTTGTACACTCGTGTCGACTGCAATTGGCTTACAACCATTTGATGAACTAAAGTAGTTAAATATGAAAATTTATCCTTAAGGTTAGTTTTACTTATCTCATTCATAC
This sequence comes from Erythroxylum incrassatum, assembly GCA_026546855.1. Classification (NCBI taxonomy): domain Eukaryota; kingdom Viridiplantae; phylum Streptophyta; class Magnoliopsida; order Malpighiales; family Erythroxylaceae; genus Erythroxylum; species Erythroxylum incrassatum. Next base: position 32,429,881 of record JANVCL010000005.1, on the reverse strand, counting down.
ACTTAACAACTCTATTTATTCTTGTCCCAAACTATTGATATTTTGACCATGTTTGACATCAATTGTCTGGCTACTTTAGGTTTTTATTTACTAAAGCTCCTCCACTTACAACATCTACCATACTCCTATCCATTAGCAATAATACTTCACAAAAATATTAAATTAACAATTGCTTAAGAATTTCATGGTATGGGTAGCTAGCACATAACTACTTAAACCTCTCCTACTATTAAATAATGCTTCTTCGGTGAATTATCCATCACACACATATCCTTTCTAATATTGGTTGCTCGTGATGTAGGAAAGAACTTCTCCAAGAACATCTTTTTCGTCTCATTCTATATTGTCACTGAGATAAAGGGAATATCATATAGCCAATCCTTTGCCTTATCTTTCAATGAGAATGGAAAGGCTTTGAAATTAATTTGTTCTTTAGTCACTATTTATGGCTTCTTTCTAAAGTAAACAATATGAAATTATTTCAAGTGTTTGTATGGATCTTCATCTGTAAGACCTAGAAAATAAGGAGTAAGTGCATCAAACCATATTTCATTTCAAAATCTACCTCAACATTTGGAAATCGTATGCATAAGGTTTTTTATCCAAATTTGGTGTTGCTAACTCCCTCAACATTCTATTGTTAGGATTTGTCATCTTTTCTTCAACTTCTTAGAAATTATAATCTTCACCAATTGTTAATTATATCTAAACTCTCATTTTCCAAAGTGAATGATCTTTTCCTTACTTAGTCTCTTTCCTTAAACGATGCATTATCTTCTTGATTTCAAGATTATATTGCAATTCACATATCTGAGAAGAATGAGTAATATAAGATAAGAGATTAGCAGTAAACTATAAAATAATACTAAGAAATTAAGAAACTAAAATAGTTCCCCAACAAAAATGTCAAAATTTTGATCAAGTTATCGAAGCCCTCAAAATTAATCATGATTTTTTAAACTCTTATCGTAGTCGTGGAACCAGGTTGAATCCTAAGATAACTAAAAATTAGTTTCTAAATTTCAATTGACAAAATAAAGAGGGATCTATGATTAATTAACTAATGAACTAAAATTAACAAAGAACTAAAATAAGTCAACTGAATATAAAAAGCGAGAAATTTAGTTTTAATTAACTCTGATTCAAGAAAAATATATCATCTAATTATAATATTAATCATTAGTCTAAAAAGAATAGTTTTCACAATTCAAGTAGTTAGTTTGAAACATATTGGAATAACCATAATAAGTCTCAATTTTTCTAAATTAAAATAGTTCAAGCCTAACATTCAATTCAAAACTTACCATAAATTGATTGGTTATGATATCATCCCATATCAAGTAAATGATAATAATAAGCTTATTGAAAAAGACTAAACATTAAATTAAATAATTGAGATAACTACAACTATTCAATTTAGTTTTCTTATTTATCATAAGTTAAATATACAAATTCATAAATAACCTATTTGCTACTTGTACCAATACTTTATGACAATTTCAGTTCATTGAATTTATGGATAGCTATTAAATAATCAACATCTACTAGAGTTTTGAATATCTTGAATCATAATATTTGGATTTAGCCATACATGGCTTTAGTTCTAACACCAGATATAGAAGAGGAGATGAAAGATGAAGAGAAACTATAAAGAAATGAAATAGAATAATGTGTAGAAGTTATAGACTTGTTTTTCCCTTCTATTCTAATTAAATAATGTGTAAAAGTCGTGGACGTGTTTTTTTCCTTCTATTCTAATAGAATAATGTGCAGAAGTTATAGACATGTTTTTCCTTTTTATTTTTACTCAAAACTTAGCCTCATCTTATCTTGACAAGATTCCTATCTAAAGAAATCTAGATCCCTAAATAATAGGCTGGAAATAAATTTCTTAATTGAATGAAACTCTTGAGGTGAATATGATATTAGGGTAATGTCACCTTATCTACTGCATTAATATGTTCACTTTGTCCAAATTGATGATTTTGACCAATAATGCTCCAATTTGATGCAATCTTTACTTGTTACCTCTTAAAACAAAACAAATATTAATTTTCCTAATTAAGTACCAAAATATAAAAAAAGGAGATAGGTTCAGTTAACATAATCAAATAACATCTTATCGCCTAGCATTGAACTATTTTGCCATTCCTAAACTTGATTTCAAAAATTAGTTGATAATAGACACTAGTGAATCATATCATATAACTTTTTAATAAGGACTGATTCTGTTTTTTTAAAGAGTGGAATGGTATTGTCAGAATGGATGATGTTGAAGATCATGTTATCAAAGATAGAGGTTCAGTACATGTTAAAATGCATAATGGAATTATTAAAACATTAAATATTTGGTATATTCTTAAGCTTCAAAAAAATATAATTTCTATTGATACTTTTAATAATCAACGGTATAATTTTTTGATGATGAAAGGAATTTAAGGTAGTAAGAGGTACGTTGACTATGATGCAAGAAAATTTACATTATGACATATATATATATCTTAATGGGAAAGACAATAACGAAATCGATGGAGATAGGAGCATTATATGGCATTTGTAGTTAGGTCATTTTAGTGAGAGAGAGATGAAAGAACTTCATAAAGCAAGCTTATTAAAGGGTGGAAAATATGAGAAGGTTGACTTTTGTAATTTTTGTTTGCTAGGTAAAAAGTTTAGGTTAACTTTCAAGCATGATAGTATCGAAATATAACACTTGTATCTGAGTCATCTCGATTAGGAAGAGATGACAAAACTTTATAAGAGAAGCTTATTGCAAGATGACAAACATGTGAAGGTACACTTCTATAAGTTTCGTGCAATATATAAAATTTGAGATAACTTTCAAGAATGTAATATTTGGGTAATATTATATGTTGAGGAAAATATATAGAAAGGATATGCCAGAGTAAAAAATCAACATTACTGGTTCAAATGTGGTATAAGTGGTACTAGAACAACCGAAAATAGATACTAAAAGGGTTGAAAATTCTCGTTCAAGAGTTAGAACAATTCTAGGAAGAAAACATCATCATGAATAACCAAGGATAAAGTGAGATAGAATATTAAGTGGCCAAGGAGATAAGGTTGGGAAGACTCGATCGTATATGATATTACCATCAATGATGCAAATGCAACTATCTTTTAGGGGACTAAGGAAAGTCAAGAGAAAGAAAGATGAATAGGTATTATAATAAATGATGTAAGGTTTCATAAGATTGAAAAATAAATTGCATTTATTAAGATCTTGTTGAAAAATTTCACACTTTAAAGTATGTAGTTAACATATTGAAAGTCATTATAAGCAAAAAAGTTTAGGCATAGTTTGGATTTTGAGGAATTTCACATAGCTTGAAGCCCTTAGGAGCCTATATGAAAAATGAGTGTTTATTGGTTAGATGTGGGAGAATTGTGAGATATGTCTTGAATTTTGGTGAATAATAAAATTATAGAAGCTAACTATTGACATACAGGGACATAAGATCGATGTGGGTCTCATACTGGTCAAAGAGATTTCTAAGTCAGAACTAATTGTCATCTATGTTAATAGTGGGTCAGCTCTGGACTCATGGCATAATTTTTAAAGACATGAAAAAATATACATTCAGTAACCTTAGACTTCTGCAAAAATAGAGTTTAACTTGCCTTAGGCTTTTGTAAAAATAAAATTTCACTATACTTAGACTTTTTACATGTGGCCCTAATCCATAACTAGCTCAATAAGAGTTTCGTAAGGTTATGGTTGTTGTCATACTTTCCTTATATTGTTCTTCTCACATCAATAAAACAAATAAATCTGCTTTCCTATAGATGAGTTCACATATTAATTGAACCATATAAATTTTAAGGTTACTACTTTGCTTATTTTCATCTTATAATTCTTGTTTACGTGATAATTGATATCAGATCAATTGATATCTTTATAAGATAAACTTTCAAGAACAAGTTCCAATCTCTAGTATGGCTCAAAATTTTGTTTTAATAAATTAGTATAACTTTATGCACTGATAATAACATAAAACATAAGTAAATGACTTTATAAAAAAGTGAACAAATAAGTAAATTAGAACTTAGAAGATAGTTATAAAGTGCGACAAATAAGATGGTGATATCTTACAATCACAAACTTTCATCATAGGTGGTGATAGTACGTTGGTTATGTTGGGTTTTGATTATGCATAACATATTAGAGAATACGCAACGAAAAATAAAATGAAACCCAAAAATACAAAATCAAACATATGCTATTAGATGTAGAAAAAAATGAACTTAAGATGTGTACCTTACAAACTCCTTTATTCTTCGTTATCTTCACCTCTTTAGGTTGTCGTAAACCACATTGACCAAAGGAGTACATCTCTAATGATATCCATATAAAGAGCAAAGCCTGAAATCTCTTAGGAAGAATAGTTAGAACTCACACAAAGTGCTAACTTTGATGTATCTTCTTGAGAGAATATTCTTGAGAATAAGTGTGTGTAAGATAAATTCTTCATATTTCTCACTAGTTTTCTTACAATATTATGCACAGAAATGAGTGAGTTTTTGCCAACTTTTGGCCTGCTCTAAGCCCCATCATGAATGGAGGAATAATGGGAATTAAGTGGCCATGAATGCCACTTAATTTTTCTTGAAATGTTTGTTAGAAATTTGGAAATTTTCCAGGCTGGCAGCCATGCAACACCTGCTTTCTTTCATTCCTTTGCAACGTTTCTTATCACGATCATATTGCGATATAATCCTAAAACATTCTCTGATATCGTGAATCACTATCCAAGCCCATTTTACTTATTCTTCGCATCTCCAATGTGTGTGACCCATTAGGTTCCAAGTTATGTTAGCCATTTGAATTAACACTTAATTCAAGTAAGTCATGAGCAGTATCTAGCAATACATCATAACCCTCAATTGACCGACAATTAGTAGTTTGAATATGAACCTTTCTATAGAAAATGTTCCCATGCAGTTCGTCCTTTAACCATCTATACTACACTTAGTTTAGAGCATAGTTAAAATGTTAACTCCTACTAAACTGACTACGTCACATCTAACCCAAATGATGTTAGTTCTTGCCTCTAAAGCTCATTACTCAATTGGATATGTCAATAAAGACTATCTTCATGACATTTCCTCTCTGGCTAGAGATTCTCGAATAAAGGAGTGGTGAATCCTTTATTAGCTACTCAATTACTTTCGAATACCTCAATTTGTACCTAATCACCACCTTATAAGCAACCTCTGAAAGACAATGAAGAATGGAGCCAAAGTATAAGATCAGTATCCAAGATATCCTTGAACACTTTAAGTAAAGGATATTTACATTATTGCTATGATGAGACTATCATTGACACTAGAATAGTTTATCCATATGATTGTCTTATGGCAGGTCATCCAATGTAATTTCTACTCTTAGTAAGCATCCACATGTTAACTCTAAACAACTTATGCTTATAACTTATGAGACCCACTACTTGATCTAATCAAGGAGTATAACATGTGCTAGTTTGTCCGAATTAATAATGTCCCGTCTCATTAATCCTATCACTATAGATAATTTAGTTACGAACATAATTACACATAATAGGAATCTTATTATCATGATCTCTTCATGATTTCTTTCATGTTATATAATGTATCAAGGACTTCATTAATTCGATTTAAGACCATTATCAATTCATAAAGAACATAAACATCAAATTAAAAAATGGCCTTTATTAATCAGAAAAATTTGTACAATAAGTACTAAAGGCTATTGCCTTTAGATTACTTCTCAAACAAGTTGGAGAAGGGGTGAAAAGATGTTAGAAAAACTAGAAATATTCTTCTCTTCACTAGACAGTTACAATACACATCTCTCTTTGAAACATTGAGAAGGAGGTAATGTTGGTAGAGGTTGAAGGAGTTCAAACATATCTAACTGATTTTTATCTAAGTTTTTTAATTTGAATTATACTATTTTGGGTTGATTCCTACAAAAGAAGTGGTTTAGATCAGGTCCAAAAATGGGTATGCCACCTCATCTTTATTTTATTAGTTTATTAATATTTTCATTTAATAAATCTATTATTCCATCATTATTTTAGGTGAAACTAATAGAAGAAAATTTTGAAATTCTAGACTTTTTCCTAATGACTCAAAATTTAAGGCAATTTTTTAAAAAGTTTTATATGTGCCTTTAACTCTTTTTATTGCATTCAAAGTTGATGCAAACACATTAGGTTAAAAACCTTAAAACTCACAAAAGAAATTGAAGCTAATATAGGTAATTCAAAATCTAAAAGTCTAGACCTTTTTATTATGAAAATGCAATTACTAAGTTCATAAGTGATTTTTTGAATGTTATGAAGAAGAAATTCGTTGACAATTCCTGAAGTTCAATGAAGAATAAGGCTATATTACTCATCATTCTTATTAAAAGTAATTTTAATGAAATTTGTCACTCATATGAGTTGAAAATCAAACATTTTCAAATTTAACTGCAAATATAACAAAATTTCCTACTTTAGTTGAAAAACTAACTACTAAAATTATTTGAATTGGAACACTAACTTGTTAGTTTAATCATGACACTAACTACTATTTATATTTCTTTTAAAACTCTAGTAGAATTCTTTAATTAGGAATTTGGTAGAATATTTCAGTTAAACCTCTACTGTTATAAGGAAAACATCATCATTAGGAATTGATGTAACTATTTTCGCCAAACTCAACCTCAATCTCCATTAATGAATGACTACTAGAATTTGACACAATGACCATGTATTAGAATTATAAAACTTGACAAAATGTTGTAACTTTTCTCGTCTTCGTTAGTCATCCATTAACAGAGATTGACGTCTGAAGTATTAGTTAAAGTTTTTTATAGGAGTAAACGAAGACTGGTTTTTTTTTTTGTCCATTTTCTCAATCCCTACATTATTTTATTGAATATCAATTACCTATTTATGTGAAATTTATATAAATAAATAACTAAAATTTAATAAAATATAATAAGATCTGTATAAGTAAGATTCAATAGGACATAATAAGAAGAGGACAAATAGACAGAAGATCCTGACATGGAGTAAATGATAATTTGTATTGTAGATTACAAGGGTCGAAATTATAAAATTGACATCTTTTTCTTTCAATTTGATGAAAGTTTAAATTTCTTTTCCGAAAATTTATTAATAGCAAAACTAGTTAAGGCAGCTATTACAATTCATTAAATTAGAAGAATAATATTAAGGTTAGAACTGAAATAGGATTTGTTGAAGCAAACAGCAAACACTTTCAACGCCACTCCCTTGATTCCTACGGTCCACGCTCTCTCTCTCTCTCTTGAAAGTCTTTTTAAGTAAGAAGAAGAGAATTGATATTTACTTCTCTCTCTTCTGCTCTTGTTTATCGTATCTAAAAACCGATGCTTTAGCTTCGTGTCCGATCCCGAATTTTTAGCTAGGGTTTCTTTTTCACCATTATCACCCCTCAGGTTTCTCTCTTTTTCTTCTCTCTCTGTTTTTATGTGTATCATATATGCGTATGTTCGTATATGCTGGAATGTTATCTGTGCTTCAAGGTAACCTATTGTTTGCCAATTGTTCTTTCTAAAATTTTTTGAGGACTTTTAGAGAACTTGTTTTTTTGTTTTTGCTATCAGATTAGTGATTCTAGCTCGTCCATTGCATCCTTTTTACAATTTCATTTCTGCATCATTTTTGGCTTGGTTTTATCAAGATGTTACATTTCGATTGTTTCTAGTCAAACTAAAGTCTTTTTATTTGTTTTATGGGTTCTTCAGGTGGGTAGTTCAATGTGCATGTGGGTTTTGTGCTATCTATTCTTTTGGTGATTTTAGCCGTAATTCATTAGTTTTAGGTCTGATTTGGCTTCCGTTGTAGGTTGTTGACCAGGAGTTTTGATCTGTGAATTGAATAGAGCAAAGCTGCAATTGGTTTGACATTGGCGTTGGAGCACTTGTATCCTTTGGAAATTTTCTGACTCCAGTTTATAGATTTACATTGTGGAATCGAATTATGAGAACTTCATGGGCAGATTCTGTGGAAAACTCTGCATCTGAGAATACGGCCTCGGGTAATAATGGCACACAGCGTCCAACTCGTCCTACTTATGTTCCTCCACACCTCCGTAACCGTCAACCTTCATCTGATCCTCCCACATCATCACCTGCTGCTCCTTTGCTGAGCAATGATCGGTTAGGTTATAGTGGCCCTCAAGGTGGTTCCCGTTGGGGTGCTGGCACTAAACCTGATTTTGGACGTCAAGGATCTGGTTACAGTGGTAGAGCTGGTGGTGGTAGTTGGAATAATAGAAGTGGTGGCTGGAACTGTGGGAAAGAACGAGAAGTTAATCCATTTAGTGAGGACAAAGATGTGGAGTTCGTATTTGCTGACCAAGAAAATACTGGCATTAATTTTGATGCGTATGAGGATATACCAGTTGAGACAAATGGGGACAATATTCCACCACCTGTTAATACCTTTGCAGAAATAGATTTAGGTGAGGAAATGAATCACAATATTAGGAGGTGCAAGTATGTGAAGCCAACTCCAGTTCAGCGTTATGCAATCCCAATATTGCTTGGACGGCGGGACTTGATGGCCTGTGCCCAGACAGGATCTGGGAAGACAGCTGCGTTTTGCTTTCCAATTATCAGTGGAATTATGAGGGAGCAATATGTCCAGAGACCACGTGAAGCAAGAACTGTCTACCCACTTGCTCTAATTCTTTCTCCTACAAGAGAGCTCTCTTCTCAGGTGTGTTTTACTTCAAGCTATTTATATTACTTGTCTGGTATATGTATATTTTTATTTAACCAGCACTATAAACTTCCTTGCAATGTGATTGTAGATACATGATGAAGCTAGAAAATTTTCGTATCAAACCGGCGTCAAGGTGGCAGTTGCCTATGGAGGGGCACCGATCAACCAACAGGTTTAGTTCACTTTTGTTAGTCTTTCAGTGTTTGTACAGATATTTGGCAGTTATTTGATTGTTATCTCGTCACCACTCATCACATTCCCATCACATGTTTTGTTATAGATGTATATGATAAATGAAGTGTCCACTATGAAGATCTGCTTTCAGGGAAGGGGTTTCTGGGGCATATATTGTTTGTATATCTATGTATATCTGCTTGCATTGGGCTAATAAGGGATGCTATAGGTTTAATTAATTTTGCACATTGTTCCTTTTTCCTTCTAATTCAATGTATTTACATCAATTTGTTTCTTTTTGGCTCTTTACCAGCTGATATGGATGCATTAATCAGCTCATTTGACAGAAACTACCAAGCTACCCTAGTCCTTTTCTTTCTACATTCTATTGATGGCTTTAGGATTATTGAGAGTATTAGTTTGTATAATATGCATATGGTGTAAGGTCCTATTTGTAATTACCTCTTGTTCTACCCTCTTATATATGTAATATATTCATGGCATATAGTGTTTAGCTTATTCATGCACTTTAACAAATATCATTATGGCGTGTTTTCATTCTACAGAAGTCAAATGCTACCCTCATTGACTCTTCTGAGGATTCATAACCAAATTCTGTTCACTTTCTTTTGATAATTATTTGTATCTCGTAGCTTTAATTTTTTAAGTTATTTCCATGCAAGCTGTTTTTGCCTACTGCAATGGTTGAGAAGTTCTTTATTACATGGTCAGTTAAGGGAACTTGAAAGAGGAGTTGATATTCTTGTGGCGACACCAGGACGATTGGTGGATTTGCTGGAGAGGGCTAGAGTGTCATTGCAGTTGATAAAATATTTGGCACTTGATGAGGCAGATAGAATGTTGGATATGGGTTTTGAACCTCAGATTAGAAAGATAGTAGAACAGATGGACATGCCCCCTGCAGAGCGGAGACAAACTATGCTGTTTAGTGCCACTTTTCCAAGAGAAATACAGGTCTATATAAGTTTTTGTATTATTCCTGTTGTTTTGCAGTTAATATTCTTATTTCCAATCTGTGGCCTTTGCAATTGAATTCATTAACGCCTTCTGCTTTATGTCTCTATTATGTGGCTGATAATGTTATGCATCTGAGGTTTTTGAAGTTGTCATGGGCTATAATACATTTTATTGCTATAATAACACTAATTGTTATTGGATGTAAATTGGCTGTAAATTGTACTACTTGCTATTTCTTGTTTTTGGAAATTAACAGTTACATTCTTCGAGTAATCATATAAACTTATACTTGTCACCATTTCTTCATCCAAGAGTGATAACTTGGCTCTATTGAAGAGTTGCATTTGAAATTGTATATGACAATCTTACACCATTATGCTTGACGTGCAGAGACTTGCGTCTGATTTTCTCTCAAATTACATATTTTTGGCTGTTGGAAGAGTTGGTTCAAGTACTGATTTAATTCTTCAAAGAGTTGAATATGTTCACGAGTCTGACAAGAGAAGCCATCTCATGGACCTTCTTCATGCGCAGAGAGAAACTGAACCTAATGGGAAGGTAACAAGAATAACTTTTCTTGATCTTGCTATGTTATCGGAGGCCTTGAGCAGTCAGCCTTCAAGATGGTTTCTTTCTGACATGGTTCAGCCGCCCCAGTTTTATTGCCCTTTGATTTCCAACTTGATCTTAGAGTTGATATCATGTGTTTTTTTAAAATTATTATGCTGTTAAAGGGTGGAAAAATAAAGGAGTAAAATATTGTTAATGCTTAAATGATCAGAGTGAATAAGGGATAAAAATGTGGTCAGGAGGTTATGGACAGGGGTGATAGTAAACAAGAGATGTGTGGATATGGTTGAAGTATCTTTTGATGGGTCTATCTTAATATCTATATACCAACAATACTTCTTTTTGAATTTGCAGCAAACTTTGACATTAGTTTTTGTGGAGACAAAGAAGGGAGCTGACTCGTTGGAGAATTGGTTGTATATTAATGGGTTTCCTGCAACAACAATTCATGGCGATAGAACACAGCAGGTCAGTGATGATTGAATTTCTTAACATCAAAGTATGCCATTCATTCTACATGTTCTTTGATATGGTATCCTGCATCTTTATTGAGCTTAAGTGGGGGGTCTTATGATGGGATTTCTTTGCGTCTCGTGGGTCTAATCATATGCACCGAGTTTATTGCAAGGGGAAAAATGGTGACTAGTATGTGTTATTGCACAATAAATTGACATGTGATGTAAAACATAGAAAATGAAAATGTTGCTTTGCCTGATCTTAATTCCTGTAGTCTTTCCCATATGCTTGTTCTGAATTTTTTTGTCGCCATAACTTCTTTTTGACAGGATTAAGTTACTGTATATATATGTTCTTATTTTTTTGAAAATTTTTTATAATTTATTGAGGAATTGGATTGGAAGAAGCTCTCATGTTTGGTTCTGTAGTAGAGATGGAACAGAAAAAGAACAATCAACTAGAGCTCAGTGACCTTAACTCGTGGGTGGTTACTTACTGTTTCATATTTGCATGCAGGAAAGAGAAATGGCTCTGAGATCATTTAAGAGTGGGAGGACGCCGATTTTAGTAGCTACAGATGTTGCAGCTCGTGGTCTTGATATTCCTCATGTGGCTCATGTGGTTAATTTTGATCTACCCAACGACATTGATGATTATGTTCATAGGATAGGACGAACAGGGCGTGCTGGGAAGACAGGGCTGGCGACAGCTTTCTTTAATGAGAACAATATGACATTGGCAAGGTCTCTAGCTGACCTAATGCAAGAAGCAAACCAGGAAGTACCTGCTTGGCTAACTCATTTTGCTTCACGTGCTTCATATAGTGGAGGTAAGAATAGGCGGTCTTATGGAAGCCGTTTTGGTGGTAGTGATTTTAGAAGGGAGCGTTCTTTTGGTAAGGGAATGGATCAGTATGGCGGTGGCAATTTTTCCGGTGGATATGGTGTAACTAGTAGTTACGGTGTTCCTAGCGTAAATGGTGGAGGGTACAGTCAAGGAGTGCCTAGCGCATGGGACTAGCATTCCACAAAATCATGAATTCAGTTCATCAGTGTATAAAATTTTTCCCAGTAAATTTGACATATTTTGGAGTTTCTCTTTAGTTTGGTTATACGGCTGAAAAAATGTATTCGATTTCTGTTTTTTCTTTTAAATGTGAAAAAGAAAAATTCCAAGTGATTGAATAAATTAGGAGTTTGCGCAATGAGGCTTGACAAATGCAAAGCCTTGATCTTTTTTTTTTTGGGATTAAAGGGAAACTATCGCAATAAAACACCCGACAGATTACAAAACAAGTCTTGGGAAACAATTCCCTAACATATTCTCGAGTAGGATACGTTGGCACTCGATAGGTGCAGTATCAAAATATGTTACACCAATGTCGGAATGATCGGCTTGAGTGGTAAGTCAGTCTGTACACATGCTCTCTCGGTAGACATGTTGATGAGCAATAGTTCAATTCTGTGTGAATAGTTTGTGGGTACCCGTTACGATGGAGTTGAGCATCATGGAGCAGGTGTCTGAGGAAGAGAGGATCTTGTGCACCGCGAGCGAGTCCACTTTTAGTTCTAATCGATGGAAGCCCAGTCTTCAGGCTAGCGAGAGCCCGGTGAAAACTCCCCAGAGTTCGACAGATAATGGAGCGCACCATCCTAGGTTCTAAGTGAAATCTCCAAGTCAAGTACCGTGGTTGTCATATATGAGGCCCCCTACTGTAGTCGAGAATTGAGAGCGATTGCTTGCTCTATCAGACAAAACGAGAAAAGCAGGTGAGGATGACCAATTGAAATGCTCATTAAAAAGTGAAATTGTTGGGCCCCGAACCTTTCTTGAAAGTTAGGACTATTAAATGAGAAGTTGTTCATGATTATTCATGTATAAAGAAAGGGGAATTCATGAATGGGAAATGAAATGGAAAAGATGGTCTAGGTACAAGATGGATTATATGTGAAATGTTGTAAGTCAAAAGCTGGAAAATGTATATGGTCATTGAGTATGCTTCGATGTTTTGGCCATAACTTGAT
>JANVCL010000005.1:32333170-32344123 GCA_026546855.1 Erythroxylum incrassatum | reverse complement strand
ATGGTTATTTTGTTGTCATGAATATAGGCTAATACACATGTAAATGCCCAAGTAGATTTGAAGGATGTCAAACTTTGGCAGGTATTCATCTTACTTTTTAAGCTTTTTTTACTTAATGGATGAAAATGTGGGCTTGATCTATCTTTGCTTGATTTTAAAACTAGGTTCTTACACTCTTGAAAGGATTGGAGAAAATAGCTGCAAGTGCAGATATTCCCATGTTGGTTTGTGGGGATTTTAATTCAGTTCCTGGAAGGTCCATTTACTATTCGGATAAAAATTAGCATGTGTTAATTATATATTTCTTTGCTATAATTGCGCATGTTCCTTGGTAAATATGAAGTTGAACCTTTTGACAGTGCTCCTCATGCACTTCTTGCTATGGGAAAGGTGGATCCCCTGCATCCAGATCTATTGGTAGATCCTCTTGGCATCTTACGCCCTCACAGAAAACTGACACATCAGTTGCCCCTGGTAAGTTCATATTTTTCCGGGCTTTGAGTGTTTCCCTGGATTTGTCTCTGTTATCTTTTTGGACACTGGAAAGTTATACTTTTCATTTTTAGTGATCTTACTTTTATTGATATTATATTTTTTAGACTACCAAATTAAACAGGTTGTCTTTTGTGCCTTTTTGTTTAATTGGTTGTTAAAATTCATTATGAATCTTGACAATTTTTAACTGTATCAGTTTGCATTCAGTGAGTGATAAAAACAGTTTTGAAATGTCGGTTTTAGATAGAAAAGTAGCGATGTGATTCAAAATGTTAATAGCTAACATCTTAACTGAGATATGTTGAAAATGTTTCAATATTGTCGTATATGGCTCTTTTTGGTGAGAGCAAAAAGAAAAGCTTACAGAATACGAGAGTGATGGAAGCATGGATGAGATTATTGGTTTATTTTGGCTTGCTATATTCTGCGCTGATTATGACATGAGTTTGTTGCAGGTCAGTGCATATTCATCTTTTGCAAGGTCAGGACTTGGTCTTGATTTAGAGGAGCAGAGGAGGAGAATGGACCCCACTACCAATGAACCTTTGTTTACAAACTGCGCAAGAGATTTTATTGGCACCTTAGATTACATATTTTACACAGGTGAATGTTTTGCAAATTTTTTTTTCAGTAAAGCAAGCTTCGTCTATGTGATTTAATATATGATTTATTAATTGTACTTTGTTGGTAACTAACTCTAGTCTAGGAGGTTTTCGGCAGGCTGATTTGAAGTTTGATCCAATACTAGATGTGCATTTTGCTGGTAGTTGTACTGAATTTTATATCATTTCAGCGGACTCTTTAACAGTGGAATCTTTGTTGGAACTCTTGGATGAAGAAAGCCTGAGGAAAGATACGGCCCTTCCTTCTCCAGAATGGTCTTCTGATCACATAGCGCTATTAGCTGAATTTCGTTGCAAGCCCAGATCAAGACGCTGAAATTTTAGGGTATGTAATACTGGATTGCCATTTACTGTTTCCTTGAATTCTTCGTTTTGATAACCCTCTAAGAAAGAGTGCGGCAAAATTAGTCCTTTTGCTCTGTTGCCTTGGTCATTAACAGCCTAATGAAGGAACTGTATATCCTGCTTGATTGAATAAAAATTTTAACTTCTTACCTTTAGTGTTTAAGTGTTGGGTGCGTTTCAAAATTTTTGTTATATGCAGTGCCATTGACTTATTTACATTTGCTAATTGAATGAGAAGTCAATTGCTGTGGATATGATGTGTTTATGATGCTGTATAGCTTTTAAATATTCTCAGCATCTAAACCCGTAATGACTTTATTGGGTACTGACTTTTGAGCAGGTATAGGGGTGCTCAAGATAATTGTCAAAAGAAATGAATGGATATTTAGTTGTTGTAAGAATGGTGGGTCATGGGCAACGTGATCTTTGACACAGGTATATTTCGTTGGGGATCCATCCTATGATCTGCTTTGTATCATGCCAACTTTTTTTCTCATAGAAAAAATTATGCTATTCCTGTTCATCGTCCCTTGTCTGCCAATAGAAATATCTGCCAGCTTAGTATTTCGTTTTCCTGTACGGTAAGTTATATCATGGCAAGTGGTTAGTGGCATGCATGCCATTGAATGCCCCATAGTTTTGGGTTCAATGATTATGGGTTCTCTCCATTTCCTTTGGTTTCTAAAATTAAATTTTTTGCTGAAGTTTCAAGCCAGTTAGCACCATTTGCTCTTTATCTACAAAAGTATCCCAAACTTGATTTGTAAGCTTTGCAGTAAACCAAAAACCGGAGATGAAGAGGTACATGTTGGTGTGCTCACGGCTGAAAATTTGGAATAATCCAAACTGCGTGTGCACTCCCAAGTTTTCTTCAGTTTGAATGGTAGCTATGACTGAAGTTGGGAAAAGATTTAAGGGACTAGATACTGAATCCAGAAATACACCATTATTATTTTCTTCATGTTAAAGGAGTTCAATATTGGATTTTTTTCTTCATTCGACAGACACGAACGTTGTTCTGGTGATGGTAAAATGGTCAATTAATTTAATTTGATTTGATTTTTTAATCTTTTTTATTTGAAATAATCTTTAAAGGTAAAATTCTGCATCTTAACAGAATTTTTACGACTTTTTGTTTTGTAATAGGAAACCGTGTTCCTCCCAGATAGACCTGAATGTGGGTGGTTGGTAAACTTTTACTTTATTCCATTTCATTACGTTTACAAAGCACCTCCCGTTCCGATTCATTCCTTGCTATGAACATCACCATTTTGCTTTATTTATTTAAACATCTAAATGATTTAAACTTGTGGGTTATCCAATAAGCTAATTGCCTAGAAATATATAGTACTGCATTTAAATGTTTTTTTACATTTGAGCAATAACATTTTTTTATAACTAAAATCATATATTACCTATTAATTAAATATTGATTTAAATTAAATGTTTTATAAAATTATTTAGGACTGAATTGTTATTCAATTTGAAAAAAAAAATACATTTAAGGCTCGAAGGAAAACAAAAATAAAACGGGTTATATGCCCTACAAGCAGACGGAACGAAAAGCCAAAAGTCTCTATACAGAATATACAGAAGAAACTGAAATAATCAATAGGAGAAAGCACAAGTATGCGCTGAATATGTTCGTGCTTCCAATTTCAATAGTGATTTAACCTCCTGACTGTTTCAATAATTTCACTTGAACAAACTAGTAGATACGACGCCCATAATGGATTGTTTGTTCGTCAAGAGTTGCACAAGGTTTCTGTTTAAGATATTTTACCAAGGGAATCAAACGAAATAAGTATATACTTCCCAGCCAAGATTGAAAATAGATTATGAACAAACTTCAAATCTAATACTCCATGAAATAGCTCAAGCACTTGCTATAGAACTTGGGCATTGAAATGTAATAAAAAGGAACAAGATCATTCACCCTTAAACAACTATGACGATCACAAACACTGGGCAACACTTGGCCAAAGATTTTAAATAGTGTGTGAACCACGAAAACTCGATCTGAATAATCATTCCACATTAAAGCAAAGTATATGCTTTGAAAGGAACATACCCATTATATCTAACAAAGAAATGGATAAGTACTAAAGCATTCAATCAAAACTGAAAGTATTAAACAGACTAATGCAGCCCACACAAGTTTCAGTAAAGATTAAAAACCTAGAACATCACTCAATAGCCACCCTTGAGATCATTAACAACATCATATGGAATGGGTGTAACGGTTTCCAGTGTTGCACCTTCAACCATGAAACCCGGCTTAGGGCCTTCTGGCTGCCTCTTCGTGCTAATAATCTCACCTTTTGCCTTTGCCGCTGCTTTCAATTCATCATTCTTTTTTTTCCTTAACTGGAATTCCTCAGTGCACCTTGAAGGTTGCAGATGCTCAACTCGCACATGGATCCTCTTCTTGATAATCCTGTTACCAACCTGTCATCCGCATACATTGATTACATACCAACCAACAAATATATACATATAAACAGTAGCATGCGGGATGCACAATGTTTTCAAACTCTGATTATATAACAAAATCCAATTCAAAAGTCCAAAGTAGAGACAAGAACAAATATTAGAAACAAAAACTACAAACTAAACAAAAAAAAGCCTAAACATTAACATACAGTACATACAACCAAAGGTTCTATTACAGATCACACACATCCAAAACAGAGGATCAAACACATAGCAGTCAACAATATATACAACACGCAAAACTCATAATAGAAAACCCAAAATCTAGTTTACGTCAACACCAATTTTCACCAACAAGTAAGGCAAATGATAAATTACCTGTTTGTTGATCTCGACACCAACAGCTCGCTTAGTGACGTTCCAGACGCGACCAGTGCGGCCATGGTAGAACTTGTGAGGCATGCCCTTGTGAACGGCGCCATTAACCTTGATGTCGACATAGTCGCCGATCTTGTAGGTCCTGAGATACGTAGTCAAAGGGATATAACCCTTCTTCCTAAAGGGTCTAGCGAAGAGATCTCTTGTTCTTGAACGAAGCCCATGACCAGCCGGCATTTTCACTCACCTCTTCTGCTTCTTTGGATGTGCGGTGGTTTCGAAACAGAAAGAGGACGCTCGAGGGCGAGTGCTTCTTTATAGTTGGTTTGCTAGGGTTTTGGTTGCTACTAGTAGTGATTGGAGGTTAGGCATTTGTTGTTTCGGTTGGGCCTATTCTTATGGGCTTTGATCAAGTTTTGGGCTAAACTTGAGTTTGCGAAAAACTTTGAGTCAGGCTTGGGTCTAGGCAAAATTAGCCCGATCTGACTCATTGGCATCTATAAGAATATGACTGATCCGAAAATAATCATCCTCATCCCGTGAGAAACATCAATGTCAGGTTTCATAGAAGTGGAAGGAGCTTCGAGTTCGACACTTGAAACAAGTGAAGCAAATAGGAAAGATGTAATTAGGGAGGCTTATTTTTCATTTTTCAAATTGCTTTTGATAGGATTGTTTGTAGTTATACCAGACAGGTCTTTGCCAGGCGACCACCAACTTCATCATTTTTATAGAATCATCCAATTTCTTGTCAGGAGGCTCTTCTGCAGATTTAGATTGCACAAGTGAGCCAGGGTAATTGATCAATAGTGAGTAGGGTATTTTTCATGTATGGTAATATGTACTTGGATAATGGGTAACTAGGCATTTAGTTACTGTGTAAGCTTAGCTGGACACTTGTAACTAAAGGTTAAGAACAATAAAGTTTTTGTTAGGTACATTTGCATATTAGTATCGAAACTAACGTTTTCAACTTAATAATTAAGGTTTTGAAAGATTGATTACTCAATTGAAA
The DNA here is from genome assembly GCA_026546855.1 of Erythroxylum incrassatum. Classification (NCBI taxonomy): domain Eukaryota; kingdom Viridiplantae; phylum Streptophyta; class Magnoliopsida; order Malpighiales; family Erythroxylaceae; genus Erythroxylum; species Erythroxylum incrassatum. The sequence continues at coordinate 32,338,834 of JANVCL010000005.1, read as the reverse complement.
ATTTAAAGCTTAAGTATTGAATTAATTTGGTCATATTGGGAATGATTATTCCTTATATTTAACTTTTATTTACAATATGATGTTATTCTTCATTGAAAAAGTAAATTTAGTTTAAGTTTTATTGTCTCAAGATTACTTTGATTTTAGTTCTTTTAAAAGATATAAACATACCAAATTAATTTTAAATAAATAGTCATTATAAGATAAAGAAAGAAAATTAATACTGATCTATGGACTTAAGTTGGAATAATCCACACACAAATTCACGAGAAATATATGTTTTAATAACATATAAAAGCTCGTAAATTTTCATTTTATTTAATGGAAGTTTTATTTTAATTAGAAAATTATGAAAATTTGGTAATAATAAGAAGTAGTTTCTAATAATGATCACAATCCATTTATATATAGCTATTCCGTAAGAATTATGTATAGAATATCACCTACTTCGTCGTTATTGTCAATGTCGATCCTGGCACTTGCTAGAGGTCTAGATTTATCGGAGATAAAATTTTAAAAATTAATAAATCTATTTTCTAAAAGAGTTAAAAATTTAAAAGTTAATAAATTTATTCATTAAAAGTATAGAAATTAAAAAGTCAATAAATATACTTCAAGATGTTTATATATATCAAAAAGGTTATCGATACTTTACCTTCTATAAATTGAAAGAAAAGAAAAAATTTATGATTGAATTGCTTATTCTGAATTTCGAGCTTTATTGAATAGAATTAAAGAAAATTTTAGTTCTAATCATTAATTGAGATATATGCTAACATCTTTATTAATAAAGATATATTTTAGTCATATAATAATATTTGATCATAATATGAAATTGGAATTTCAATTTTTATTTTTTTTAAAATTTAGTTTTCAAAAAACAAGTTTTAACGGCTCTTAGGGATGATGGGATTTTGAGAGTAGAATTTAAAAAAAATTAAACTTAAGATAAAATCTCATCTAGGATGAACTATGTTGTAGTGGACTCATAAGTAATTAAATGGATGAGTATTTATCTAAAAGTATGTACTGAGAAATTAAAAAAGATAATTATTATAACATTTTCATAACATTTGATGTTTTTTAAGAAAGTGTATATTCATTAGCATGTTATTTCTTTATCCGCTATATATAATGGCTCACTTCTGCTTTAGCACTTCTAATTATTGTGGATACGACAATTGTTTTGTCAAAGAATAAATTTGAACAATTAATGACATATAAAAGAATTTTGGATTCTTATTTGATTAAAAGAATTTGAGTTCATTAGATGATAATAAACTAAAAGAATTTTGTACTAATTTTATAATTACTTTTCTTATAATAATGTGTTAGATTGGATTTAAATAATCTTTTTTCTGAATTAAAAGTGTTATAAATGAATTTATCAAATAATTTAATGTCATCTTTTGAAATTCTTGAATCTGTTAAAGTTGCAGATTGTTATCTAAATGTTTCAAATTCAATTGCTTATCAAATTCTACTAACTATACATGTGATTATAACATTAATTAAGAGAAAATTTTCAAAGTTAAAATTATTAAAAACCTATTTAGAGGCCATCTATAACACAAAAAATTGAATGATTTAGCCATTTTATGTATCGAGAAGGATATGTTGGATAATATTGATCTTAATACTATTATTAATGATTTTACGTATAGAAATGTGTGAAAAAATTGTTTTTTAGACCATATGTGTGCTTGTTATTGCAATTTTCTTAATGTTTTGCGACATAATATTATTGTTCAATTGTTGATACTATTATTTTGTTGTTGCTGCAATTATTTTTAGTGATTTTATTGTTGCTAATATTTATATGACGTTGTTAATCGTTGTTATGATTAGCATTTTATTAAATATGTAGATTTATAACTTGAATCACTTATGTATAAATATTAAAATTTAATAATAGAAATATATTTTTAAAATTTACATATTTATTTATTGCCCATTGCTTTTTTCCTTTAGTCCAAGCCTATAAATCGTTATGAATGATCCTAGGTATTGTATTATGTTTTTTATTATCTTAAGGTGACAGACTTAACGTTGATCAACTATTATGGAGTGAAAGTATATTTTGAACTGTTGATCATAAGCGGAAAGATTATTACTTTAAATTGATAGATAAGAGACGAGAGCATAGGATGTCATGTGATTGAAGATTGAGCCTTGCAAAAACTTAGAAGCTGGTAGTAATAGAAATGGAGTATAGCTAACAATGAATCTCATTCTTTTAGTATTCCACAGGTATGGAGTATTGTTGAAAATAGAGGAATAAAAGTGTTACCTCTGTTGATACCAAACATAAGTTTTCATTCCATACCTATACATTTCTCTCAATTACCCCCAAACAAGCACCCCTAAGTTTTGTTGTCTAGGACTTTAATATGCCTTTTTTTGTTCCCCTAACAATCTTGGAATAGCTTCAGATTTCTTGGTTAAAACATATAATTCTATGAATTACATTGTATTTAGATATTAACATTAATTAATCGTATAGACTTATTATTACCATTATTAGATAAAACCTTGGACAGTTATTTGTTTATGAACAATAATCGATCTTTAACTAATTCGGTTATTCCCAAATATTTAGGTTTAAACCTAATGCTTATTTGTTGGAACTGTGGCTCCTACCCACTTCCAATTCTTAGTAAAGTTTAGACAAAAAGGATTAAACTATTCCAATTCAAAGTAGAGGTTTACCAAAGTCGCGTACAAGCCTAACTAGGTAGGGTAGACGTAATAATTGGCGTAATTGCGGTCAAAATTGCCCAGACTTATCCTGTTCACAATGCGATTCGTATTCAAGTCTCTACTTTTCCATTTTCTGGGAAGTTATCATTCACGCATTACTAATGACAGTGTTTAAAATATAATTTATTATATGTTTAATGTATAATTTTGTGTCAAATTTAATTCAATCCATCCGAAACTCAAATAAATAACAAAAGTGAAATTACAAAAAGAAAGAAAAAACACAACAAACACGTTCAAATAGAGTTATATCTTCTATTTGATAGTTGTCACACTTTATTTATGTTTAAGATACTTGACTTTGTTCTGATATGCATTTAAATGAATTACATCACTTATATTTGAGAATGTATTTGACAATGTTAGAGTGTTTTATATTGCCTAAACATGAAAATGTTAAAGGGTTCATAAGTAGTAAGGGTCAACTATCCACACAACTAGTTCTAGTTATTTGAACAATGATTGACCCAAGCTCAATTATTGTTAATGGACTCTATACTTTACATGTATTAAAATATTCAATATGATATCATAGCAGATTTGGTTCAGATTATTAATTTCCTAGTTGTCCATATGAATGTCCAGTCCTAGCGGTCCGGTCCGATTACCACTGCATATATTTCAAATGACAACTGGATGTCCAGTCCTAATTGCACTTGAGGAGGAGTGTTAGAGTGTCCCATATTGCCTAAACATGAAAATGCCAAAGAATTTATAAGTAGTAAGGGTCAATTATCCAAACAACTAGTTCTAGTTATTTAGACAATGATTGACTCAAGCTTAATTCTTGACAATAACCTCTATACTCTACCCGTGTTAAAATTTCAAATAGTCAAAATTTTACTTCCGTGTTCTCTGTAAATTGAGTCATTTTATTGGAAAATTGAGAACAATTTGATTGTTTTTATTAGCCACGTTCAAGTATTATAAGGATAAAATAGGCAAATAAGTGAGACTCCGTTTCTAATATTTTCCCTTATAAAGATGCCTCGTGTCACCAACAACGAAGACCAACATTTCTTTCTTCTCCAATTCTTTCTGTCATCACCTCAGACTCAGAGTGAGAGCTTCTTTTCCGCCACAGTCATGGCCCTTCAGAAGCTCTCATATGCATTCCTTGTTATCTCCATCATTCTCGAACTCTTCAACACCAATTCCCTAGCTGATTCTCACCCTTTCTCCAGAAAACTGTCCAAGAAAGCACTAGGCCTCAAACGCCAGAAACTTACCCACCTCCACTTCTACTTCCACGACATACTGAGTGGCAAAAATCCCACCGCCGTCCCAGTTGCTAGGTCCTCCATGACCAATACCTCCGCCACATTCTTCGGTCAGGTGATCATGATGGATGACCCTTTGACCATTGGCCCGGAACTGACCTCCAAACCCGTCGGAAAAGCTCAAGGTATCTATGCCTCGGCGTCACAGAGCGATATTAGTTTCTTAATGGTCTTGAACTTTGCTTTCTCAGAAGGCAAGCACAACGGCAGCAACCTCAGTGTCCTTGGTCGAAACAGCATTTTTTCCGGTGTGAGAGAGATGCCGATCGTCGGCGGAAGTGGGCTCTTCCGATTTGCTCGTGGTTATGCCAAGGCCAAGACTCACCAGATCAACTTCAAGACCGGTGACGCGGTTGTGGAGTACAATGTTTACGTCTTCCATTATTGATCAGTAGTGCTATCTCTGTAATGACTGGCTTATGTTAATTTGTAATCTTCTAGTGAGAGTAGCGCAAATGAGAAATAGACATGTGAACGTCACAGGTGAGTGTGATTGGCTAGGATTTTGTAATGTAATAACCCAGAAGACAAAAGTTGAATTTTCATGCATAAAAGAGAAAGAAGGTTAAGGAGACGTGATGGAGGACTGCTTTTGCTTTTGCTTTTGCTTTTGGCGTTGGTTTTGGTCTTGGTCCATCCACTTATTGTCTCGTGATCTGATTTTGTTGGTTAAAGTAGCAAAGAGAGTTAATGATAGCATCTAGAAAAGAAAAGTTGGAAGTTCAATTTGTTGTAGTCGTGAACTGATAATATTAATAGATGTATCGTTTTCTGATATTTTTGAATCCCATTAAAGCTTTACTTTGGAACACTGAGGTACGGGAGACAATGGTATGTCAGAAATTCCAAATTTACTGGGACAGATCTCACAAAGAAAAGGAATTGACTGAAGAAAATGTGGAATGGAATTTCCCGGGTCTCCGTCGTCTCATTGTAGTGTATTTGTGGGTAGTGGGTGGGTGCATACTATTCCTAACCGTCCTGAATGGGGCAGTCTTCGACTGACTTGAAAGATTTTCTCCTAACCGTGCTGAATGGGGCAGTGTTCGACAGACTTGATAGTTTCAAAATTGGAAGATTTTTCTCGCATCACAATCCCAACAGCATGTTATAAAATATATTGTAAACCTAACATGCCATAATTATCTATTCTTTTACAGCTACCTTGTTTATGTTACGTAATTTCAAAAGCATTAACAGCAAGTTACTTTAATATTTCCTAACGTTGAAATTTTGATAAGCCCCTCTAAAATAGATAAAGGCCATGTTTGACAAATAGTGATTATATTAACTGTTAGCTGATTCTATCAGAGGTTAACTGATAGCTGATTATATCAGTTGATTTGACTGACAGATAATATTAGTTGTTTATTAAAGATGTTTGGTAAAATTAGTTGTTTAGTAATAACTGTTGATGTGTAAAATAACTTTTGAGGGCATAATTTAAAAAAATTATAAGGGCATGAATATTATATTTCTTAGTATTTTATTAAATATTCTTATAAGAATTTAGATATTTAATTTTACAAAAATTAAGTTTATAACTTTAATAATAATAATAATAATAATAATAATAATAATAATAATAATAATAATAATAATAATAATAATAATAATAATAATA
>JANVCL010000005.1:32284063-32305130 GCA_026546855.1 Erythroxylum incrassatum | reverse complement strand
TAAAGTGGTTTGCCAAATCCTAAGTGGGAGCTTAGGTAGAGGACGTAGGTCTTAGCACCGAACCTTTATAAAAACAACGTTTGTCTTTCTTCCCTATACTCTTTATTTAATTTGATTAAATTATTTTGTGTGTATTAATTCCGCGATTTTTTTAGAGCTTATCGAAAAAGATTAAAGATCTATTCAACCCCCCTTCTAGATCGTTTACACAGAGAAAGTATTCTCTTGAGTAATCCAATAGCATTGCATTAGAACAACTTTCCATACCCACCTCATGCATAAAAAATAAGTGATCTCTGGTTTCTTCCTGGATTTGACAACATGGGCAAAGTTCATTAATGCCCAAATATTTGATCCAATTAGTCGTATTCAATTTGTTTTGTACAGTGAGTCATAATAGAAAAAAGGTTCTTGGGGGAATCATTTTGTGCCAAATGATTCAATGCTATAACAGCTTTGGTTTCCTCACCCGTAATAGGTCCTGAATGACTTTATTTGATAATTTGTGAGTTGAACTATTATGCGAAAAGAAAGTATCATGAGTGAGAGAAAGAAAATAAAGAGGTTGCAAATGTCGAAGATTATTTGGAAAAATCCAGTAGCCTCTGTTGATGAAGGAATTCATTGTAGTATAGAGAGGAAAATTGACAAAACCTATGAGCAAATGTTGAGATTAAAAATATAGTGAAGGAAGGTAGTTAGCTAAAATATAAGGAAATGAACTAGAAGTTAGGAAATTACTTGTAGAATGTGAAAGTTGAGAAAATGATCGAAGATAGTTAAAAAGAACATGATTAAGTGGACAAGAAGATGAATAGTTACAGAATTTCAAAATGTGAATCGTGGTAAGTAGTTAGCTAAAAAATAAAGAAGTGGATAGTTATGGCAAAAAATTGCTCAAAGTAAAAGGAACTAGAAATTTATTAGCACTTAAGCAACAAGGTACAATATTTTCGGATAACATAATCTCTAGACAAACACAATAAAACAAAATCATTATAGAGAAATCAATCGACCTTTTTCAAACACATTTTGCTATTTTTCATCTTTATTTATGATCGAGGTGTCGAGTCTCACAATTTATATCCCTCAATGTCAATTACCGCAAGTGTATGGATGGTGAGTTGTAGTATTTAAAGGGTCGATCCCACGAAGAGGGTAAACTAATCTAATCCTAGGTTATCTAAGGCTTAGAAATTAATAAAAATGAAATTAAAAAATGAAACAAGAATATAAATACAGGAATTTGATTGCATGAATTCAACTCAAGAAATTAACACAAAACAAGAACTGAAAATGAGCAACATAAAAGATCACTATGGAAATTAGTCAAGAGAAATTACCATGTTATGAGAGAGGAGATTCTACCTATCATTAATGCTAACCTAGCCAATTATCTATCGGGGTGTCGGCTCTAGACTATCGTAAGGGGACTTACTCTGTCTCGAGTTATAATCCCACGCCTTAAATCATTAACCTAATTAAGTTTTGAAATTTGCAACATCTCAATTAACAAAAGACTTATAATTAAATTTAGATTGGAAGCTCTCTACTAAACTACCAGGTCTTACACAGGATCTCCCTCTACACAAAAACCGATATGATAAACTATGTAGTCTATTGGATCACCTAAGTCTCATTAATCTAATCCAATCATTTTTATCCAACTCATCCTCTTGGTTTGTTATCGAAATATGCAAAAATTAAATCTAATCACAACACCCAATCAATAAAATATAAAATCGATAATATTAACTTTAAATTAAAGTAAAATCTCAAAGGAAGAGTTAGAACATCATTAACAATCCAAAACTTATCATCATACAATCTATTTCAATCTTATACATTAAATGAAAAAAATGAAATAGAAAGGAAATATAACTTAGATCGGACAATTAAAAAGGACAGCAGCGTTGGGAGACCATCTAATCCGGGAAGCAGCATCGTTGGGACCCACTTGTTATTCCTTTTCTTCTTCTCTCTCCCTCTTCTTTTCTCTCTCTTGAACTTCCTAAAAGTGGCAGAATGTAGAAGCTCCCCTAGGGTTACATCATTCAGTCTTATATAGTATTTCCAATTAGGGCAACCTTAGGGTCTTTTTCGGATCCCAAAGGTCCGGAAAATTTCTCGAAAACTCAAGTCGAGACTACTGTTCGCATATTTGTCGTGCAGGCCATGATCTTGTACCTTAGTGGCACGATTGTAGCCGAGATTTTTTGCTTGGTCACGATCGTAGCCCATAACGCCACGATTGTGGCTCCCTACACCTGGTTCTATCACTATCATGACATATTCCCCATGATCGTGACTCCTTGCTCTTGCTTTTGTTGTGATCGTAACATTTTTCCACAATCGTGGCCCTAAGTTGTTTCCCGAGTTTTCTCCAAATCTCCTCCAATTGCCTAAAAATACTAACAAATACATCAAGGCACCTCATAAATATAAAATTGAAGCTCAACATTATGTTTCAACTCACAAAACACTTAAAACACAAATATTTACTAACATAATTCTAACCTAAACATGCACTAAACAATCAAATTAACAACTAAATACACTCTAAAATACCCACAAAAACACGATGCAATCTATACCTATCATATCAAAATAGGGTTCATCTAACCTAAATGTTGACTGAAAGTTTAGTTACACATTATTGAACACAACATCAAACATAAATTGAAAGAAAAATGAATAAAAAACAATGGAATCATAATTCTAAATCTCCTTAATTGTCTTCTATTGAATGGTCTTGCAATGTAGAGGCTAGATCTTGTATTCCAATGGATCTTTCGATGATTATTTTGTGTTTTTTGCTTCTCTGGACCGAAATTGCCCATAAAGAATGACTCCGTGTTTGGAAATCACCTCCCAAAGTCTCCCCTCTTCATTAGTCACTGAAAACATCTTTTTATATTAAAAACTAGGGCCTTTGGGACTTACACGATATGGTACACAGCTATCAGACCTTATATGTCCAGAAACACCTAATATTGTGAAAATGCATAGGCGTGCAAAAGTGCACAACCATGCATTCCTTCATATTGCTGATTTTCTATTTTACGTTGTGTTTTTGCTTAAATTCTTCTCCTTTAAGTCTATGAAGGCAATTATCACCTATAAAAACACTTGGAGCAAATTAAATACCAAATATACGTTAAAAGTATACAATATCAAGCAAAATACATCGAATATAGGTGGTAAAATATAGTCAAATGCCCATCTATCACTTACCTATTTTCTAAAGCTTATTAGTGATGTCAAAGAATAGCTAATAACACTCAAAGGAATGAGATGCCATAAACTCCAATTTTGATTTGTGAAAATTTTAACATTTGGGGCATCAATTTCATGAGACCTTTTCCCTCTTCCTTTAATTTTGTGTACATTTTATTAAATGTTGATTATTTACTGAAGATGGTGGAAGTAAAGGCCATATAAAATCATGATTCCAAAGTGATTATAGGTTTTCTTAAATTTAATATTTTCTGTGGGTTCGATATTCCACTAGCTTTAATCAATGCCAAGGAAAACATTTCTATAATGGAATGGTAGAGACAATCTCAAATAAATATGAAGTGACATAAAGATGCATTTTGCGCTTACCGAATAACTTACAAGACACCAATTGGTATGTCACACTAAAAGACACATTTTGTGCTTACCGAACAACTTACAAGACACAAATTGGTATGTCACACTACATATTAGTATATGGTAAGGCTTATCATCTCCCTGTTGAATTGGAAAAAAAACATTTTGAGCTATTAAGCATTGCAATATGAATTTTGTTGAAAGTGAAAAACATAGAAACTTACAGCTATAGAAACATGAGGAGATTCGTAACAAGTCCTATGAAAATACGATAATCTATAAAAAGATAACAAAAGTTTTACATGATAAATTCATTTCCAAAAAGAATTTTTCATTGGGAAAAAATTCTCCTTTATCATTCTATGATTCGACTCTTTCCAAGTAAGCTACAATCTTGATAGATTGGACTCTTCATTATAACTAATGTATTTTTTAGATAGTGCAGTTAAAGCCCAAAGTATATCTACCTGCAAATTTTTTTGGTTAATGCCCATTGGCTTAAACTATAATATGAGAATGTAAACAATATAATAGTAGACGAAATGGATTTAACTGAGATGATTTATTCTAAATAATGAACAAAAGCATCTTCAAGCTAAAAATATATTAAAAAAACACTCTTAGGAGGCACCTTAAGTTTATCTTTTATTTTTTTAATGTAATTCATATTTTGGATTTTCTTTTAGTTTTTTAGGTTCTTATTGGCTTCAACAACAAAAAAGGATAGAATTAAGATGGAATTGAGAAATAAAATTGAGGAATTTGAGTTGTTTTAGAGGACACGACTGTGTGAAAAAGGACATGCCCATTGATAAGTATGATTTATAGTATGTTTTATAGGTTATAGAACGAGCTTTTAGGTGTCTTTGGTGATAATCATGTGTGTAGGACTTAGATTTATGTATTTATTAGTTTTTATATGTTTCCTTTGATTAACAAATTAATTTGATCTTAATGCATGTTTTAGGGGATATTTAATGTAATTCGATGATGAGTGAAAACAGGAAACTTGAAGAAAAATACAAGTTGGAGAAGGAGATGGGTCACAATTATGCATATACATGATTATTCAACATCAGTTTTGGAGGGCTGCAAACTCTCTATCACAATTGTAAATATATGGACCAACTAATGCACGATTGTGCAAAAGATAATCTTTCCAAGTTGTGATGTTCTTGCATTGTTTATTATTCGGGGCTATTTTTAGAACAAAAATAAGTGGAGAAATCCTAGAAAGATCCCTAGAAATTAACTTAGATGCAAACATCAATCTCTAAAAAAACACTAACTTGTTTATGTCATTATACCATTGTTACATTATTTCATGAATGTATGATATATGTTTTATGTCTTGTTTATTTAGTGATTTTAGTTTTAATTGTGGATAGGTATAGTTTTAAGTGTGGGAAAGTTGATTGGTATGATTATAATGTGTTTTATAGGTTGTAGAATGTGTTTTTAGGAGTTTTTTTGTGACATTCATATGTTTAGGACTTAGATTTATGTCTTTATTAGTGTTTTTTGTATTTTATTTAATTAGGTCAAGAATTTGATATTAATGAATATTTTAAAGGATATTTAATATGTTTTAATGATGAGTGAAGATAGGAAACCTAAAGAAAAATAGAGGAAGAAGTTAGAGTGCATGATCAATGTTGGACAGCTGCAAACTCTCTACCACGATAGTTTTAAAAAATTTCTTAAAAAAATAGAATAAAAAAGATATGAAAAACTTTGCAAACTTTACACTGTCTCTATATATAAGCATACAGGTCCTTATTTACTTCACATCTTCGTCTTATGCCATGATTTTATTCGAGTTCTTCTCCTTTTATTCCGAGAAGGCAATTATAAACAATGAATACCCTTAAAGCGAATTAAGTACTAAATATACAACAAAACTATAAAATATCAAGCAAAATACATCAAATATAGGTGTATAATTATAGTCAAATATGCATCTACCAAACATCCTCACACTTAAGATTTTGTTATCCTGAAGCAAACCATAATCTAAATTATCAAATTCATAACATTCATCCTTTATTAATCCTCAACTTGTCCATCTATACTCTAAATCATCATGTCATATTAATCAAATTAACATACAAGTATAATAAAATAATCATAAAACTAACTTCATAAGTCCATATTAATAATAATCATGTCAATAATCTTATTGAAATCAAAAGCATGAATCTTTACACCCTCACCAAAGTTTCTCTCAATTGTTTAGGGTGAAAAGTATCAAACTTCCAAATCACTGCATAGTAGAATTCTAACCATAGGCTTGCAATATTATCACAACTCCATCACTTATATGTAAACTAGAAATAGAAATCAAAAGGTTTTTCTTGGGTTGTAATGGGGCTTAGGTAAGGTATGATTGGGGTAATAAAAGTTTGATAAATTTGAAGGAAATTTACATATGAAAACATTGCAAGAAACTTGTTCACAATATACCGGTCCTTCAATTATAAATCCATTGGTACTTTATTTTTTCTTCTTTTCTATTCTCGCAGAATTTTTTTAATCAATATACTCAAGCATTCATTATGAAGTTATTGCTTTAACCCATACAAAGCCTTTTTCAACTTTAAGACTTTGTCTTCTATCCTTTTGACAACATAACCATTTATTTGTTCTACTTCTAAATAGTTGTTCAAAAAATATGCTTTTCATATACCTCATCTTCTAAATAGTCATTTATAAAAGTTGTCTCCATGTTCATTGAGTGTCCATTAGAAAGATTAATTGAACAATTTCCGACCGAGAAACTAGTATGAACATTTCATCACAATTTGTACCAACCTTTTAAACATTTAACTCCACAAGTCTTGCTTTAAATTTCTCTACTTCTCCTTTTTCATTCTTCTTTAATTTGTAAATTTGTTACACTTCAATAACATGTTTGTATTTTGGAAGTGAAACTAGCTCCCATGTATTATTTTTGACAATTGAATATCATTTCTTCATTCATATTTGCTCTCCATTTCTTATCATAGATTGCCTCTTCAAAACTTTTGGGATCCACACCTACAAAAGCAATAAAGAGAAGAATTGTTGTTTCCCTCTATTTTAGCATTAATGTCATATAGATTTTTCAAATTTCTTAGTTTTTTAAATGAGTTTAAAGGACTTGATCAATATGAGTACAGGATGGTGTTGTAGGTTATGTGGGAAGTTGATCATCAATTCTAATTTGATTAGAATTAAGAAATTGTAATCTTTCTCTTATTTGTACCTTTTTCAAAAATAATTTTCAGTAAACTTGATATATCGAGCAACCACCACCTTCTTGCTTTTATGATTATAAAGTTTGCATCCTTTTAAACTTGAACTTAATAAATGAGTTCCTTACTATTGCCTTTAAGCTTGCTTCTTGTTTTCATCTGGAGCATACAAATATCTAATGCTACTAAAAACTCTCAAATGAAAGAGACTTGATTTCCTTCTACTCCATACCTTTTATTGAGTGATCTTCCTCAAATTTCTAGAAGGACATCTATCAGATAAATATATCACTCATGTCACTGGCCCGCAATTCTTCAGGCTTTTGTTTTCTCTATAATATGCTCATAGTCATATCAAGAACACTTATATTCTTCCTCTCTATAGCACTGTTTGTTAAGGTGGTCTTGGGAATATCAAGAATATGTAAATACCCTTATAATCATAATAATGATTAAACTAATTAAAAATGAATTCAACACCTCAATTAGTTGTCAGTGCTTTATTGGATATTTATGTTCATTTTCCATCAACACTTTTTATTTTGAAAACTTCAAAGCCTTCAGATTTCTCTTTCAAGCAGTATACTCATGTCTTGTTCTTATAATCATAATAAAAAATAAAAATACTTGATTTTTCAAAAAAAAAAGATGAAAATGACTATAAATATAAGCATACATAAGTTAAAGTAGTTTTGAAGCTCTTAAAAGTAATTCCTTTACAGATGAATTTATCAATTGTTTTTCATACATGCATCCTTTAGATAATTGATTAGGATGGTCAATAAAAGATAGTCCATACACCATCTCCTCCTTTGATAAAGACTCCAATCCTCTAAAATTCAAATGACCCATTCGAAAATGAAAAAGCTAAATCATGTATGTTGTACAAGCTTTTAAACACTTCACATAATCAATATATGTTATGAGAGAAAATATTATAATCATAGATATCTTTACCTTGTTGATCAACTTATTTTTGTCATCTCTTAATACAGTTTTCTTCGTCTCTACCTTATATCATTTCTCTAAAAGTTGTCTCAAGTTCAAAATGTTATATTTCAAGGCTAGAACATAATAAACTTGGGAGATAAATTGATGAGACCTTTTCTTTGTCTAAATAAAAATATCACCTCTCTCTTTGATAATAACTTTTATATTGTCTCCAAAAGAAATATTACCTCTAAAAGATTCATCAAGTGATATAAATAAATTCTTTTTTTAGTTATATGAATACTTACACCTATATCTAAGAACCATATATGATTATAATCTGCTACATAATGGTTAAATTCATTGTTACATAACATTGTATATTAACTACTTATGCACCTTTTTCTATACTAGTAGATTTTTATACGTTAATTTTAGTGTGGAACTTCATATTTGTTCAAATTTTTGTCAATTATTCTATTTCCATGTGCTAGATAATTGCCATGCCCTGTACTACGGCCTTTTTCTCTTACTCTTTCTTTTCAAAACTTTTCTTTGCCATCATTTTTTTTTATCTTCATTGTCTTTCAAGTTCAACTTTGAAAAAACTTTTGTCTATGGCTCCTTCTCATACATCCTCTCTTCATGAGCTTGTAAAGAACTCGTGAGTTGATCAATCATTATAAAACCTAAATCTTTTGATTCCCCAATAGTTACAACAACGTAATTTAATTTCATATTAAGTGATCAAATAATTTTTTCAATCACTTGAATATCTTCTAATTAATGTATTTTCACAACTTCATATCTAATTGACAAATGTCAATACTTCAATGAAATAATGTGAAATTGCTTTAGAATTTTTCATCTTAAGTGCTTTAAATTATGCCCTTAAGATTGGAAGATCAAATTTTATCACTTTATCAATTCCTTTGAGAGATTTTTGTAAAATTTGTCGTGCTTTCTTCATATTTAATGCTCTTAAAACCTTCTCAATCATAGTTTTATTCAGGGATATATGGATCAATGTTAATAATTGTTGATCCTTATTTTGATGCTTCTAGAGTCTCTTTCTTTACTTGAGTCAAAACTCCTTCATTTTTAAGTTGCTCTACGCCTTTTTCGAAATCACCTATGCATGAAGATTGTAGCACTACTTTCATTCGAATATATCAATTATCATAGTTTTCTTTGGTGAACTTTAGAAATTGAAAGGGAGAACGTAACTTCATTTTTTGCTATATAGCTTTGGTACCACTTTAATGATCACAAAGAAGAGGAGATGCTTCAAACTTAAAGTGATTGATTCCATTTTATATTAACAGGGCTGTATATAGTCATGAAAATATAATTTATATGAAGTAATAGTCATGAAAATATAACTTAACTCCTCAAATATTACTCTGTTAAACATATATTAAATTCAGAAACTCTTCTTATACATAACTAACGAAAAACTCAAATTAAAAAAAAAAGTTTGTTCAACAATTATTAATACTTAGATCAATTATAACTCCTAATGCAAGATCAGTTTTGTTGCCGAATATTTGTTCTTAATATGGGCACAAGAATATCTTATTTCCAGAGTTGACTCACTTAAACAAACCCACATATATTTCTCCATCCTTTGCAGACATATGGAACGTTAGGGTAAAAATACAATGGTAAGAAAGTAAAGCAGTCCAACTATTATGTTCATACATGTGAAAGCACACACAGGTATGTTTTTTCTATTTTAAATCTGTTTGAGAGCAAATAAGGACATATCATTTTCTAGGGGATGGTTTTGCCAGCCATAAAATCTATGACATTGCCACATCTGAGAAATATAAATCGTATCATACAAACACGTACGTAGAAGTGACTCGTGTCTTCGACAGTACGTAATAATGATTCATGTCTCTTTATATGTCAATTTTACCGTTTTTCTTATTTCCTTCCTCCCTACGATATGTGATGCTGTCATATATATCGCTTTCGGGTCTTAATTTTTTCTCAATCTCTTTCAAGTTTTAAATTGTTGTCAACATATAGCATTAAAACTTCAATGTGTTTCTTCTGTTCAATCAAGATCCCACGACACGAAATCTAATCAGCGAATTATGACATGGGACGGGAAATTATTGCTTTAGGATCTTTTTACTGTTCAATGACACATGTTTGGCCTTGTATTAGTGGTCTTAAAAGTGCCACCGCTTTGTTTCCTTAGCTTCAGGTCTCTTGACAGGAGGGTTCGGTTCAAATCTTCGAGCAGATATGAGACATCATTAAAAGTTGATTGGCCTTATAGATGCAACAAATCTAAATATGTATATTCTCTTCCTCTTATGTCTTATGTTCCGAGAATTGATCAGGAGAAGTTTTAAGGGCAAAAAAAAAAAAAAGGAAGATTGAACCTTCACAAGAACCTATTTCTTTTCTGCACTTGTGTAGCACAGACAGATATCAGAAACCCTTTCGCCTGATCTTTCTTATCAATGCCAAACACTTGCCCTTGCATCAAAAGCACACCTCTCTCATCAACCCACCTGTCTGCACAACATCGCAACCATACAAACACGTGTTCGTCTTCTGATATTCATGCATTCCCAACTGATACCCTGTTTGAATATATTCCTCGCACGTGTGACAGGTTCTGAAGGAAGACGGGGATTGCTTTGATCATCATATATCCCGTGATGCTCCCGTTAACGATCAGCAATTAATTAACAGCTTAATACTGCGAGTCTCGGAATGAAAACCGAATAACTACTGTTGATTTAGCATTTTTCAAAATGCTTCTCAATTAAAGGCATCCAAAGTCGCCGAAGCATTGGTTTTCAAGGAAAAGAGCTGCTTATAATTGTTTAATTGTAGGCTATCAGTAACTTATCAGTATTCTGCATGTATCATTTAAAAGTAGTAAAGCGGGTAGTCTTGAATTTTGCAAATATTGGCCAAATTACACTGACGAGAGAAAGTAGTAAATCAGTTTCATTTACAATGCATACTTTCGTTAAAATTGATGAAGATGTTATAAATTAACTAGAATATAGTCATGAAGTTTTCCTTAAAATCGCCTCTTTTTGCACAAGAAAAGATTCACCAACTTAGGCAAATCTCCAATTTCCCTATCATATCGAGTTACCAAATTACAGATGAAGATCTAAACTCACTTGGTCTTGCACGCTGGTCTTTGACTCATACCCATACCTACCCTGCGAGCTCGAGCCACCCCCGGTCGACGACTTCAATTCCTCGCCGGCAAACAATGGCAGGGGATGCACTGAACTGTCACGATGAAAAGCTGAACTACCATGAACAGGTGGAATCCGCCACAAACCTAAGGGACTTCCATTAATGGGCTGCTGCGAGTAGGAGCTATGCGTGGTGCCATAAAACCTCGTAGCATGGCCGTTCCATGAGGGGTAGTTTATGGTTTGTGTTGGGGCTGAAGCCGACTTGTAGTTGACAAGACCATAAATATGAGCGTCGCTGAGGGTGTTGTGAACCATTGTAGACTGGAGATGAGCGCGTTTTGCGTGCTGACGCTCTCTTTTGTGTGCGTTTTGGTGACCACCTAAGGCCTGGGAAGTAGGGAAGTTTCTGCAACAGTAATGACACTCGAATCTCCGGTTGTTCTCACCATTATTCTCCCTATCTTTGACAACGTCTTCGTTGGTTTCAACAGACTCGGAATCCTCGGCTGTTGACGTCGCGGCGGCTGCACCGTCCTTGCCACCGAATTCTATGCCAAAAAGACGAATGCCCTTGTCTTTAACGGGTGCTGGACGGATGAAAGGAAGCTGAGAGAAGGACTCCACGTTCATGAAGTCGCGTGTCTCTCTGTCAGACTTATCCATGAAAAGCAGAAGCAGCAACAGGGATCGTGTGTAAAATTCTTAGAGAGAAGAAGAGGAATAGTAGATATAAGTCCGAAAAGAGAAGAGGCATGGAGGAGAGAGTCTTGAGGGGTGGGTTCTGCGTTCTATGTAATGGAGAGGTTGTGTTGGTGGGGCCAATAACAGAGGTTGTGATGGTGGGTTGATGATCAATTGGACAATTGGGGCTGACCCATCAGAGCGACACGGAGAAATAGAGAGAGTGCTGACAAGGCCACAAGTTCAGGGCAGCTGAGAAGAGAGAGAAGAAAGTGCACATGAATTTGTTTCTATGGCATTGTTTTGAGTTATAAATCTTGTTTCTTTTTAGGGGTTGTTTTGGATTCTTCATCAGACGCTGCTAACTACTTGATAATTATGTTTACACCGTCGTCTTGTCTTAATATGGGAGGTGGTCACATGCGGAGGATAATTAACTATCATCGAACTTACTACTTTCAATGAAACGACGTACAGTAGGGACGTAGTAATTGCTGTAACAAGATATTCGGGATTTATGTTTAGATTATTAAAAAATTGTCTTCTTACAGCCATAACACTGTCGGTAGGAATTAAATTTTGTTGTCCATTTAATAACCGCTGTCCGCCATTGATTTTCAACTTACAATTTACACAACACCAGATCGATGTTTAACTAAATTACTTATATAATAATAAATTATTATTAAAATAGTCATAAGATCTACTAAAATAATAACTATATAATATAATAAAATTATCTGCTAGAATAAAATATTGTTGTAAGATATGTGTTTTTTATTATAAAGAATTAATATTAATTGACACTTCAAATCCCGATTATGCTCTAAAATTTCTCAAGTAATATATGTATGTTGACATTGTCTTCTAAAACACAAACCAGAAGAAGTTTAACCAATGCACTTTATACTTTACTGCTTTACTAAGAAATCACCGCACAGACAATGAAAATATAGGGTATGACTTTTTTTGACCTATTTTCATCTCTCTTATATATATGCGCAATTATTATTTCAGTACTTTGGACTTTAACTCTCTGTGCTCCTTTACTGCAACTCGATTCTTGCTCTCCTTCAGGACTACTTGCACATTCGTGATGACATTTGATTACAGCAGACTTATCATCCAGTTGTCTAACATTTGTAATCCAACATATTACAAAGATAAACAAATTAGAATTGATATAATAAATTAATTCCATCAACAATATCAATTTTTAAGATGATAATTTCAAACTTTATCAGTTTGGTCGATTTTTTATTTGGGATAAAATGAATAATTTTCGTTTAGTTGCACAAGCAAAATTCATGACGTTTTAGATCAATTCCTATTTTCTTTAAAATACCGTTGTTATATAAAATTTACGATACATTGCAAGCACTTAAATAAGTTTTGTCCTCAATTCGCTTGCGTTCAATTTATTATGTGTTAAAATTTAATCCCATAAGTATTACATATAGACAATTGCAACTGATCTGAACATTTTCCACAAAACCATGAACTCATTATATGTCTAATCATGAAATAATAGATCGTACTGGGAGCACAGTAGTGTTTTCAGACGAGATATGCAGATATCTTCTCAAACAGTTACTCAAAGACACGCATTTTATTTTCTTAGTATTGTGATGTTAACAAAATTGCCAATTGCCTTTTATGGAAGGAAGGAATTCATTTAGACCAGAGGCCATTAATGGCATGCATGTACCTGCCGGTTTTACAAGTTGAACTATGAAATTAAGGAAAAAAGCTGAACAACTAGTGTCTATGTTTTAACATTTAAAAGCATCTATGTACCAAGAAAAATAGCACAAAAGATCGTATATGCGTCAAAGAAAAAGAAAAAGAAAACAGATGCATATTTGTCAGTCGGAGGGGCTAAGACAAAGTACAAAAAGGAATTACAGTGAAACCATCCTAGAAAAGGCTAACTGGTCTTCCAATGTCTCGTAGTTGAAAAGAGTACCCCATGATAAATATCTAAAATTGTTAGATTATAAAGAGAATCGGGAACCCTGTTGACGCTTCCATCTGAAATATGTACTGCGTCAGTTGAAAGGAAATAAGGTTCTAGTTTTATTGTCTTGTATTTTCTGAGAATGTATACTAGGCTGATGCGACTCAGAGAAAAAGAGAATGATTACTCCTATCATATGGTCTAGTTTTGCTCAATATTGTATTCCATTTGATCACCCTAATTCTGACACTGCTTGATTATTGTCTTGTATTATAGTGAAAAACGTCTCCTTTTAGGGTCTGTTCTTCCTGTTTCCAAAACAATCTTATCCATCTAATACAATAAATAAATAAAAATTGGATGGATGAGATTTTACAGGAACAGAATATTTGAAAACAGAAGATTTGTTCCCTCCTTTTCGGTGCTATTGTTGCTGAAGACAGTTCAGGGATAGTGAAAGTTGACATCCACAATTTTTTCTTCAATCTCTCCCTCTCAAAAACCTCCAGTTGCTCAGTCAACAGCCCACGTTAGTGAGGTTTGTTGATCAGAGAGTGATTGAAGAGACACTTGTACTGATATAATCAAGTGTCATTGGTAAGAAGTATCTAGCTACGCCTCTCTGTCTCTCTATCTTTCAATCACTCGCTAAAAGGCAGGCATATACAACTACGTAGACAAGCTCTCTCCCTCTCTCTCCAGGACCAGGTACTAGTAGTTGGTGTTGGTTCTTTATAGCTGTTGGCTGTTTTATATCTGTTGCAGTGATTCTGCGAAAGTGGTCCTGAATGCAATTCAAGAAAAATGTTCATGCTGTGTACTCTATTTGGTTTTCACAACTGGAGGACACAAGTTATTATTCTTCCGAAAATAGACAAATTATTTTATTTGTATTATTATCTCCAATATTTAGTACTCATTTGTATCTCCTTGGACCCCATATTTACTATCTTATTATTATTAGCGTGTTCCAGGAATATGTTGCTATTCAAGGAAAATACAGCTAAATTATTTCCTTTTAACTTCAAAATGATCAGATCTGCCCCACCTATTCTTTCTCCTCTCCTGCTGGGATCCCAAGTACTCCGGTTATTATCTTTTCTGTTTCTTTTCTTTTTCAGCTTTCTTTAATTTTCGTCTCGTTTTTCTTAATTAGTTTTATATTATAAAATCCTTTGTGCCAATCCCATAGCTTTCTTTCGAAATTTTATGCAGCTAACAGTAGCATGTATACATGGAAAAGCATCATTCCGTATAATTTTACTTGCACTACACTATATTTTGATTGATAAACACTGAAAGGAAAGTTCAGCTTTCAAAAGAAGATATCACATCAAATGAAAAAAGAAGAAGAAGATGATGAGTTCATTAATGGAATTTAGAATTTGAATTCTCAATGTCTATTCATATAAGTTTACTACCAAATGCTTGTTTGTAATTCGACAGCAATGTAAATGTTCACAAGTACCCTAACGACTGAAAATAAATGGGGAAAATTCTTGTCGTGACCAATTTAAAAAAAGAAAGTGACAAAATTCATGAAGCACTACATACACCGCAATCTTTCTCTTTTTAACCGTAGGTTCAGCTTGAAAGGCTGGTCTCTTCTCAAATGTGGCACTGCTTATTGAAGTTTGAGGATGGTTTATGTTCTGTGCACTTTTCGGATTTGCATGGAGCAATTTAACCAAAAGGGTAATGTTAATGATAGTTTAAGGAGTCTCTCTGCAGAAAACAGACTGCTATCTTTATTTTGATGCTTGACTCGTTAAGCAATTATTCCAAGCTCCAACCGCCTGACTTGGTTCATAATTCTACCTTCCTTTGCCATCCAAGGACCAGTCACTATCCTCCATCTCTCTCTCATAATTTCTTGGGTTCTGTCATCAAAGGATGGGCTAACTTGGGGTGAGGCCACAGATTTTGATTTATTAATTGAAGTACCTTTTATAGATTGTGCCAAACCTTCAAAGAAGGGGTCCACTGTCCACACCCCAACATGCCTTTAAATTCCTGCATCTGCTAACTCTAACAACAACAGCAACAACTCTCTTTGATTCATACAAAATAACCTCTTCTTTGTCATTAAAGTCACAATCACAAAGGATTGTGGGTCTGAAGGGGGACCACATGTGTAGGTATTTTGGTTTCAATGCTACAATGCAACTGCACCAGTTCTATGTGTGTCTCGGCCCTCCTCTTCAAAAGTAGAAAATTATCAGATGTAAAACCTAGCATTTGCTGTTCTCGTTTGCTCTCATGATGTGGCAACATCTTAGGTCCTCATCACTACCGTACCGACCATTTCGTGACTTGCCAACTTGTTCAGTCCCAGTTGGAAGTAGCTTCCGAAACTAGATATATACGACGCAAGTCCATATTCATAAATATATGTCTTCTTCACTTGGGGATTTCAAAATGCATATTTTTTTACTCGACAAATGTTTATTATCATCGATTGCATTTTGTTAAAGGATCACCTTAATGTAATTTGAATTCCACGACAAATAAAAGAAAGAAAAGAACTTGTTAAAGGATCACCTTAATGTAATTTGAATTCAACGACAAATAAAAGAAAGAAAAGAACTGTGTTCATAACTGCAAAGAACTTTAACACTATGAAAGCTCCTCCTAGAACAGAAGTCTTATAATCAGTTGATTCAAACGACCGTTAAACCCTTAGCAAGGCTTATGTGTTGAGCATGAGGGCATAAATTTCTATATGAAGACCAGAGACATGTGAGCATGCATAAATTCAAGTCCATATTTATCGCCTTCCAACAAAAGGGTCACCATCCTGGAAAATCCTAATTCTTTAAATTCTGTACATTTACATCAGGTATATTGTAGCTTCTTTGAAACCTCTCTCTCTCTCTCTCTATCTATCTATACAGCCACGTTGGTTTTGTCTGTTAAGGCACGATGGAAAGGTCGCTATCTCTTTGTTCCTCATCTCTATTTCTTATTAGGTGGATTGAATGTGACTTTGCCTGCTAGAAATTGTCCTGAGCCATCCCACTTCTTGCTTTCTCTGCAACATTTGTGTTCCCATTTGTGGACCAAATTTTATGGCTCAATTGTCTCTGTCTTTCATCTTTTAAATGAGAAAATTTCATTTCATATACCATTTCCATCATCAATTACCGCACCTATCTTTCCACATTCGTCGCTTTCTCTAAACCAGATTTATATGGTATGTTTTTATTAATTAATGTGTCATCTATGGGGGCACTCTAGAGGTCTAGGCGTCCCATAATTCAGTTGAAAAGGATTTATATGTACATCTTCTCCGAAATGTTCCAATTTGCATTTTGCCGATTATTTTGACCGTTCTTTAGACTTATATCTATCTATATTTATTACATAATAATTAAGTCATAGAAATTACTATGGTGATAAGAATTAAAAGTTTCTAGAATTTAAGTTATGATTATATATAACTAAGAGTTACTCGAATTAACAAGGAGAATAGTCTCCTTCTCTTTTAAATAAAAATTTGAATCCATGAGGATGAATAAATTTCATTTGTAACTGATCTAATCACACCCTCATTTATACGTTATTACTTGCAAATTAAAAGCCAGATGTACCTCTCCCTAGCTAGTTAATTAATTAGAAGCTGCGAACACCTCGCAAAGTAGCTTGATTAGGTATATGTTGTGGGAAATTTTTAAAAAAGCCTGCCAAAGATTTTTAACGCAAGAGTAAGTGTTGAGAAATGAATTCTTAAAAAAAAAAAAGGTATTTTCGCCAGAGGCTGTAAGCTAGAGAGCGAATGAAGTGCGTTTGTCTTCAGTTTTCACTGTTTGCCAGCTTTATAGTGTACTTGAAGAGAACTAGCAGAGCCAAAAAAAAATTGTACGACCATTCAAGATCGGTTGGACATCAAAATTCAACTTTTGCAAAAAAAAACTACTTGGACAAAGTCACGTGATTTCATGACACACTGCTGTCCTTTTTTGCTCAGAGGAGAGAGAGAAATATGTTAAAAAGGTATTAATTAGGTCTAATTGAACTTAATTAATTATTTATGCTAAGCGACTAATTAGTTGGACTTAACTCGCTGTCGTTCTTTCTCTTGCCTAGCGTGTCTTTTATTACATGTCACATGCTTATTTACACGTGGTAAAACTATGTCGTTGGGTACACGTGTCAGATGCCCATTTGTATTTTATCTATGAACTTGCACAGGTGGATTACCACAGAAGATCAGAGTTCACGAACCAGGAAAAAACACGTTTTTGTGGACAGTCTTAATTAATAGGGCTTTCCATCCACATGTGACTTGAAATTTCTCATTCTCATAAGCAAGAAGGCGAAAGTACCAATTGGCTTGTTAGAGAGAAGGAGAGATATTTAGCACACAGAAATGAGAACACAAAAGAAGGAGAGGGCGGGTATACATGCAATAAGGAATAGCAATGCAATGCAAGTGGAAGTGGAAGTGTGAACATGATGAGAGCCCACCAATCCCTTCTCTTTGAAGGTTAAAGAAGAAAAAGGGCATATTTCAGAATGCATGGAGGGACTATAAGGACAAGTCTCTCTGATGATGGGAATGGGAATTCGGCTTTCTAGCTACATGTAAAGGACCCGTTAACTGTCAATACAAGGATAGCTCTTTGAACTCCTTAAAAGCTTGGTGTGATCATTGTTGTCTGAAACTCCAAGGGTTTGGACCACATAGGAGAAGGCATCTTTTATTCTGATGTTGCATTAACATTGTGTGGGGGCATCCTTAATTATGCAATATATATATATATATATCCTTGGTCCCTTTCCCTTTTGTACATGTCATTTCTCTCTTGTCATTAATATCCATATGCAACTAATTCTACATGCAATGTAATTAATAATAATTTCCAACCAAAGTTAAATTATCCTCTTCGGTTAGCAAAAGAAATTACTGGTTCAGAAGGATGAGCAGTTAAAGGTTATTATTTTAAAAGTTAAATAAAAATCAGAAATATATATACACACACAATATATATATTCCACCAAAAGCTTCCAAATGACTCTATGAATATGAACATAAATTAAACAATCCTTATCATTTTCAGTGGGTCATTTTAGCATGGGTTTGAACTGAAAGACAGTGAATGGTTGGACGACTCTAAACATGATCAACATGTGGAGGAAAAAGATGCCAAAACCTTTAACTATCTCTAACAACTTGCACCTACATGTACCGCTCCTTTTGATTGTACATATGTACTCGATACTCATTATTAGCTGTAGCCCAATCCATTCAAGGTACCTGAAGCAGTAATACGTACCTAAATTCAAGCCGTTGATTAAGAAAAGATGGGCCAACGTTCCTTTTGATTATTAATAATAGAAATTATTATAAGTATGACAATTCTAAGAACCAAACCTGGCTAGTTGATATAGAATATAGTGCCACAAGTTAGGTTAATTAGGTTAACCACCAAAAGTAGTACGTAATTATTACCAACTTAGGTATATGTACCACATACTATAGTTGATTTGATTTATTAATTACTTAAAATTAAGGGTAAACCATGTATTAATGTAATTGTTCTAAGCTAGCTCTTATTCCAAAATAAATAGAAAATCTAGTAATGAATAAATTACTTTTAAATTTATTTTGTTGCTGCAATAAATGAGTAACTTACTACTTTAAGGACTGATAAGGGCACATATATGCTTGATAAATAGATAACTGGAGCCTAAGGTATATATAATTGAGGTGGGATGGGGAAAAGAGTACCAGATACAAAAACAGAATGCTAGAGTTACACCGCTTTATGTCACTTTTGCAATCAAGATCATTCTTAGGATTTAACGATAGGGCAGGACCGAAATAATTGTGGGTGCCTCTCCATGTTTTCATACCACAGTAACCAAGGACCTACATTTTCAAATGTTTAGGAAGCACAGGAGCAATTAGAAAGGAGTATGTTATATATACATGGTGGGTTGCTTGAAAGTATCGGAAGACTTCAGAGATCTCTCATGATTACTACAACTTATGTATAGACCAAAGAGGTTAGGTTTGTTTGTGGTCAGGACATATATAATGGAAGAGAGAGAGAGAGAAAAAGAAAGAAGATTCAATACATATGTAATCTCTATGGTCTATGAGTTCGACATTACAGAGTGACAGCCGTAGTATCTGAATTTGGTAGTTGCAAGTTAACGACGTTCACATGAATAATGTTCCCCTCATTTACTTCAATCACTCAGAATTGGTCCACATCTTTCATTCGTGATGTTGACATGAGATGGGGGACATCTTTTGTTAAATTTTCTCTTGGTTCATGATATCTTTCGAATAATTTACCCCAAGCTTTGTAAGTTTTAACTTTTATGTTTCATGAATTGAGTAACGTTGGTTGTGTATGAGTAATCCCTCGCTATTTTTGAGGAACCAACATCAACATGTAAGCTTAAATAGAGACAGCAAGACTTAGTTTGGATGCCAATACGGAAGTTTCTGAAGTTTTAATGGCACCAAATAGTCGTACTTGAACAAATTTTTTTAGGATTATGACCTCGTGAGTCATGATATCAATAGTGCTGATTAATTTAATTGCCCTTCCCAAGTTTACTTTTGCTGTGAAACATGGGTGACTTGACCTTCCGTTTTAATGTTTGCAGTAGTTCTAATAGTACTTATTTGTCTGAGGAACCCCACAGATTGGAAAGGAGTGAAGGAGAGAACGGCCTAGTTCATCCACTTAGGTGGGACTTAGCACTTGGGCTTTCTTGATAGCCATTTCTCCTCTGCTTGGAGACTTGAAGTGGTCCTGAAAATAAAGTACGAACTCTTCTCTTATATACGTATAATATGTCTCAAGTGTTTTTATGACCTCCCGCCACAAATGCCCTTGTTTGACTTTTTCTTCCAGTATTTAGTTGAGTAGGGCCCCTGATGAGCACTAGTTGATATAGAGCATTCAACCCACTACTATAAAGATCGATTAACACCAACGCCCCACATCTAATCGAAAAATATACATCAAGTACCGCACCAAGAAAATTAAGAATTAGCAATGAAACATTACCGAAAGAAATAAAATCATTGCAAATTATTGACAGAAAATTAATTTACGTGAGTAACATTATCAGAAAAAATTTCATTTAGTAACAGTAATAATATCCGTCAGTAAATATGGGGGAAAACTATCCTAGCAAAATTTTCAACGGACTTTAATGATAGTAGAAAATTCCCGTCGATAAAGAATGCGAGAATTCTTGGCGGAATAAAAAGTTTTGAGTTTACTGACGGAAGACATTTCTGTCAGTAAATTTTCAAGGTAGACGTCTTCATTTGCTTCGACTTTAGTGCTTTAAATAAAACGAGAACAACGTCGTTTGGTTTAACACCAAATGATGCCATTTTTGTTTACATTTAACCCACCCGAAAGACCCCTTCCCTACGTCGTTGTTTTCGTTTACATTTAATCCACTCGAAAGACCCCTCCCTTGTGCGCCTTCTTCTTTGTTTTTCCTCTCTCCCCTGCGTTTTC
>JANVCL010000005.1:32168684-32179738 GCA_026546855.1 Erythroxylum incrassatum | reverse complement strand
ATTCAAGGTCTAAGGCTCCCTTTGAAGAGTCTAAGGTCTAAGGCTCCCTTTAACGAGTCTACCGACAACATAGGAAAGTCTAAGAAGCGGGGCAAGGGAAAGAATCAGATTCCCGAACCTGATTTCCAGGTGTTTAACCCAGACCGACGGGTCACTCGATCTTACAACAAGCGGTTTCATAACATAAACACATGTTGTTACATAAGTGAAATTTGAGGAAGAAGCATCAACACAAACATACAAAATTTCAGGCCCTATTGCTTTCTGTCACAACATGACAATGGCTAGTTCCCAATTCGTTGCTTTTGTTTCTCCCACTTTATGTTTGATTGCCCATGAGTTCCTTCTTGTGGATGTTTTGATTGCCGACTAAGTTTGATTTAGTTTGGGAAAGCTAGTAGAAGGCAAGTAGTTGGTTGAATTAGGGTCCTTCATGGGTGATCTTAAGTTTAATCCATAAGACTTCGATTTTAATTTCTTATTTGTCAAATTTCGATTGTCAAATGGTCATGTTATTTTATTTGATTAGTAATTAATAGCGATATTCCATTTTGTTGCCTCATAGTTAATATTTGGTTCAAGAATAGCTTCATAGTTGCATGCTTGAGGGTCTGCCTGTTGAGTGAAGTTGGTGATGGGGTTTTAGTTGATTGCTTTTATTGCTTCTCACTCTATATGAATACCATTGTTTCCCTTAAAATTTTTAGTGTAGTTTCTTATTTGTATTCTGTGGATACATTCTTTATTTAAGTGGTACATCCTCTGAATGACCTCCTTATGATTGTTCTTGTATGGGAGGTTGCTAAGTTGTGAAGTATTCTGAAAAAACTTCAGGAAATTTCTATCTTTATGTTTCTGGTGCCTGAGTCAGTTCAAACATTTCAGTTTGTTATTTCAAATTCTCGGGTTTTTTGTGTGTTTATAAACATATCTTTTTCAATATAAATAAGGGCCATTGGTGTCTCTTTGGCCCTCTTTCTTTCACGTTACCTATTTTTTTGTGTTAAAATAAAATATATCTTTTTAGTGTTACTTTTATCATAAGTTTCTCAGAAAGATAGGGTCAATTCAACAAGAAGGTTGTGGGGGGACTGTGATAGCATTTTTCAGTGTTATGCTTGTCATCCTTGTCTTTCTAATGCTTAAATGAAAATTATAATGGGGATTGAAGATATTTACCATTCTCCAACCCAAGCAAGTCTATTTGCAAGTTTGTGTTTTGTGTTACCTTAGTATTGATTGCCTGTCTTGTTTTGTCAGTCTGCATATGCTCTTATATATATGGTAGTTCACCTCATGTTGAAATCCTGTCATTTGAATTATGTGATGCCTTTCCTTCTCTTGAAAAGGCAGTTTCTTTCTATCAAATTTGCCTCTTTCACCAATGAAGCCAAGCTTCATTTGTACTGCTTCCAATGTTCAAATAATGGCATAGTACATTTTCCGATGTACCAAAGGAATTGCATCCCGAGAATATTTGTTCTCATTCTTTGTATTTGATTTTTTCTCCTTTACCTACATGACCTTACAGTTTCCTAATATGAAGCTAGTACTGCTACCTTGAAACTACAACATTTTATCTATCTGGTAATTAAAACTAACTCAGGAAAAGTTTTAGCATTTGAGCACGAACCTGAGAGCTGTTTGGTTTTCATGAAAAATCAATCTGCAGCACCTTTTTAAGATAATATATGCTCATTTAGCAGGTCTCATAATGATCTGTGAATATTTATAAAACGTGGGTATAACTGACATGTGTGATATAGTTAAACGATAAAAAAAAGTTTGTGGTGCTTATTGTTGATCAATGAAATTTGTTGTGTTGTTAGCACAATTCCTATGTAATGTTCCACGTTCTTGTTCAGCATTTTTTACTGCAAGATTGCATTGTCTTTTCCTTATATTGTTTAACCATAATGCACAACTGTTTTTGTAATTATTATTTTACCCGTATCACTTTTACATTATTAGGGACATGAAAGAAAGGAATACTAGTACAACACTCAGGCACATCTTAGTGAATTGTGCTTCCCAGGTTTGTTGACAAGCTTCTACTCAGTCATTTATTAACATTTTTCTAAAAATTAGTAAGTTACGAACTTCCTTTAGTGATGTCTATATATAATGGCTTAAGGGTTTAGGTAGATATAACCCAATGTTTTGGTGATTGAACAATTGAATATGTGCATCTTTGCCGAAGTAATTCTGAATCTTATTTATGCTCTACAGGCAAAAGAATATGGGAGTTGTGTTGCAGCAAAAGTTCCAGATGTTGAACATGATATGTGTTTGAAAGAATTTCTTGCTCTAAAACTTTGCATGCAGAATACGGTAATAATTTTAATGAAAAGTTGATTCTGTTGGACATAAGGCCCACTATAATTTAAGTGAAGAACAGCCTTCTCATTAATCTGCTTCTGCGTAAACTGATCTTATGTGCATCATTTTCCCCCACAGCTTAAAAAAAGGGCTTAAGCATCCTTGTGATCCAATTAGACATATGCTGAAAATCACAATCAACATATTGAAAGCTTGAAGAGAGATTCAAAGCACATATGAGGTTCTTTTCTCCTCAATGCTTAGACAATACTGTAATATGGCTTTATTGGAGTGTTTTGTCAGTTTATTACCTGTGTTTCTTGCAGTTTTCATTACTGAATTGTCCTTTTTCTGTGTTTTGAAGCATGACATCCTTGCATATAATTGACTGCTTCAGTTCCTGTTACTGGTCTTTACCTTGTTTTCAAGTTTAAGAGATGTCCAATAAAGCTTCAACTTCACAGCCTAGCATTGGTTTGAGTTTGTCTGGCACCATGTCACATACTTATATTCAGTACCCACCTATGAGATGCTGCATTACAGGATCAAGGGGATTATTCTAGGATGACAGGAATAAGTTGCTCATATCTCCAACATCTTATCAGGTTGTACACAATCAAAATTAACATAAGCATCATAGACAGTGTTTAATGACATCTATCCTATCTCATTATCAGTTATACTGATTGTTTTTGAACTAATAGTTTTGTGACCGCTCCTTTTTTCCAGTTTTGATACAGCTTTACTCATGGAAAACTGCTCCTTTTTCTCCTCATGAATCTCCTACATGTGATCCAATAAGTGAAGGGCCCATTTTATTAATGCGTTATTCCTTAGATGCAAAGTTTGGAGCCATCCAACGATCTAGTCAAGAGATACAGTTTTGGCGGTGATAAACGGGGGAACTTTTAATCAGAGCTGCAAGTCAGAGTCAGGGAGCATATTGGGATTCTTTTGGACAGATTGCCCTTTGGGTGATATTGTACTTGTGAAGACCAGGTATAGAAGAATAGAAATCTTTGTGTATGTAAATATGGAAGTATTAAGTCTCAGCAGCTGAATTTGAAAGGTTTCATGTGTGATTATTTGCAAATTTTTTGAACCAAGCCTAAACCACTAAGTTCTTTGTAAGATGCACAACTAAGTTGAAAAGGCTTCATGCTATCTCATAGCTTCTGGATTTGGCTAGGCATCTTGTTCTAGTCTCCTCTTATATTTACTTGGAGAAACTGTGAATAGACTGAAAATGAAAACAAATGTCTTTTCTCTTCTATACTTTACAACAGTATACCTTTGTAATGGCTGGAAGCATTTTCTGGTGCAGATAGCTTGATAGTTTTTTGTTCCAAGTTGTTGATAACTCGTGCATTAATCAAATTAATGATAGTGGCAACAATAATTATGTAACTAACATCTATTATGGCTAAATGGGGGAAGGCTATTTTCACCAAGCAGGCATTAAACTTGGGTGGTTATCTTCATTTGTCATTTTTTTTTCCAAAGAAATGCTTCAAAATTTTGAGATTCCCTATTGGTTCGGTTACTCTGTGATGTTCCCCATTATCTGGTTTAAGGATGTCCTCTGTTTTACTTGAGTAGGTGGGGTTTCTTAGTGACATTTGGTGCAATGGAGGAAAAAGATTGGTTTTGAATTTTGGTCCTCCTTTTTGTTATGTCAAGTATATCAGAGTTGATTTTTCCGGTCACTAATCGAAGAAAAATTAAACGTTTAAGAAAAGATAATGACTCTGTGCTGGGACCTTCTTCACTTTTATTTGACTGATATTATCTGGACTCTTCATTCTAGTTCATAAGTTACCAAAATCTTATCCTTCCCGCCTCATCAAATTGCAACTTATCTACTGTGGCTTGGACTTACTTTCGTATGATACTGAGTCAAAATCGCTTCAATTGGTAGGGACAAGAAGACTAGACAGTAGTTGGTATGTCTATACACGAGAGCTGTTTAGTACTGCTTGCTTCTGGAATGCAAGGCAAAGTCCTTCACAGGATTTCAGGTAGATTCAGCTTTAACCCTTGTTTACTCTCTAATATTGTTGAAGATTGTTGGAACTAACTGGTTCATCTGTATATTATTCAGTCATTTTGTTTTGTCTACTAGTTTTCTTGCAGTTTATATTGCTGCATCCAAATCATGAAACTGCTTGTTATAGATGAAATCTTAAGAGAGCAGTGACTTGATTCTTGGTTTGACCGAATGGTTCTGTGGATTGTGTTGCTTCATGACATAATATCTTTGGGTGCATTTAAGTAGACTATATAAATTTCAATTTTTGTTTCATGTTAACCTC
Organism: Erythroxylum incrassatum; assembly: GCA_026546855.1. Taxonomy (NCBI): domain Eukaryota; kingdom Viridiplantae; phylum Streptophyta; class Magnoliopsida; order Malpighiales; family Erythroxylaceae; genus Erythroxylum; species Erythroxylum incrassatum. The sequence continues at coordinate 32,175,107 of JANVCL010000005.1, read as the reverse complement.
TCGACTGCAGGGATCACTCACTTTCCAAGGTTTGAAACAGTAATGGCCAAAACAGAAGCTAACAGTAAGCCAGTCCTATCTGCTGATGATGTCTATATTGTGACTGTATAGGTCCTCTTTTTGAGTTTCTTAAATGAACCTTTGTAGGCTTATTGCTGATCAACTCAGCTGTGGGAGGATATACTACTTGCAAATTGATAGTGTTGCAAAGCTGCTTCACTCTTACAGATTCTGCCGATATGCTGTTGCAGCGAAGAAAACTGGAAGCGAGTAAGGTGGAAAATTTTCTCTTGATTTTTATTTTCATTTTGTTAAATACTGTACACTCTGGAGTTGTATCAGGATAAAATTGACTACCCAATGAAGATGTCCTAGCTGTTGATATTCTTACTCACCGGGAGAGAAACAACAAAGCAAAAAAGCAAGCATATTTGGCATGTGCAGAAAGCACTTGCTGTAGTTTTCCTCTCATCAACATTTTCAAATGAGTAGCTGATTTTTTTGCATGCTTTTGCTATTTCAGGGTAAACAATTCTGCTAGGGAATGGCACGAACTGCTATCTTGGAACGGAGGCCACGGACAATGGTTTCCAGAGTAATAGAAGTACTGGTTATTTTGTATGCTCATTCACTTAAAACAGGCACTTACCTCAAGGGAACAAAACCAGAAATGACTTCATCTTGTAGTGAGGAGCATAGTGGTAGCCCAAGAAAAAGTGTCAGCGCATCAACTGGTAGAGTAGATTCACTTGGAGAATCTACTAAACATGAGTCTAATGCTGGCAATAACAATGAATCCCCCATCCGATCTTCAAACACTTCAGGTTCAGAATCTGAGGACAACACCCACTTCAAATCTCTCAGAATAAAATTTTCTCTACCGATGGCTGAAAATGAGAATTTAGTGGGTACTCAAATTTCTACCTGTGAAGTGCAGCCCTCTTCTTTTCAATCTCAGCCCCTCGACGTGAGTAGCAACCCCTTAAAGGCTAATGACAGTGATCGGCAAGATCCACACCTGACTTCCCAGTGATATCACCTGATGGTATGTGTAACTTTGTTTTCACTCCAGTTCAGGAGGAGCTGGTTGGAGATTCTTACTTGGTGGCCATCATTGTTGAGTACCTCTACTGGTATGTAATTCAAAATACGTGATTTTGCAATCCTCTAATCTGATTGCTAAAACTAGAAATAACTTTTTATCGAAATTTTAATAACCTTTTTTTTATCAAAAAAAAGTTTGGAACTGGAGATATATTGATATATTTCTGATGAAGCAAGGCACTTACTGAGATGAAAGAATACGATTACTGTCCGTCATTCATTTGGTTTAATGAGCTGGCAACATTCGCTGGTCAGCTGATTTGTCTATAATCTTTTGAATGTTGCAGTGCAAATGTGGAAAAGATAAAAATTGCATCGAAACCTTGTGTTCCCCATCAGTCGCTCGCGGTCAGAGATATTCAGAACTTGTGTTGTCCATCATTAACAAGGTTTGGAATACCACTACACAACTGTGCTTGCGAATGATGGGGTTCTTTAAGCGTCTTATTTTTTGATTATTCATGACTGGAACCACTTATTAGTTGGACTGTTTAGTTATATCTCTGACTAGGCTCGGGTCATCTTTCAGGTCAATACTGTTCAGCCAACGTTGTTTCTTGAAGCAACTTTGGCTTCTAATGATTCACAAGTTCTTGCTGGTGTTCTAAGATTCTTTGGAGATTTTATCCCTGGATTTAGAAACTCTACGGATCACCGGACATACTCCCGCATTTTAAATGAGACGTTCCATCACTGCTACTTAAAATGCCAGTTAAAAGGCATGCTAACTATAGAACGTAAAATAAAAGATTGTCTTGGTATAGCAAAGCTATGGATGTGTATTTTATAATTTAGTTCCTGTCAATTTTGCCATTGATACCGTGAACGATTCAGAGATAGAAAGGGATACTTGAGAAGTTTATGACATTAGTTTGTGGTACAGATTTCCCTTTCATTTCTAGTTAATACTCATCCTAGTGATTCTCCTGTTTTTCTCATCCCCTTCCATTTATCATCTACTTTCAAATGCAAAACCAATGCCTTTGCTTATTTAAAATGTTTGGACTTTGTGATACTTTTGCATATTGAGAGTGACAGTGCATGAGGCATCTAAGCTGTTAAAGGGTTTCTACAGGTAAGAGAGCGAGCGAGCGTAGATCAGTTCCATTTGTACATTCTTTAAACTTATATCCAAATTCGTACAAAAATTGGGCGTCAAAGTTAAAATTTCATGGTTTTATTACTAAAATTTCATGATTTTATTGGTTTTACAGCTATTTTAGATCGACGAAATTCTGGGAGTCCCCGATTGAGAGATTAGGAACTTGAAACCATCGTGCGACTTGCAACCTTGGATTTTTGTTTGTGTTTACATCATTTACAATAATAAACAGCAGGGACGGAGCCAGATTTAACTTTAAGGGGGGGCTGAGATTTTTAAAGGTAGGGATTTTTTTTAAGGATTGGCACTTATATTTGTAATTTTAAAAATTTTAATTATATAAGTAATTTTAAAAAAATATATATATTTGAACGGAGGGCCCCCCTATACATGGCTCCGTCCCTGATAAACAGCCTTATCCGCTTCATATTATAGAAATTCATTAGGTTTTGTGATAGGTTTCAGTCAAAGCTACAAGTTACTTGACAGTATTTTGCTTATGGTGAGAATAAACCAAAGTGATTTTTTGATTCGAGAAATATATCCTCTGTTGACATTTGCAAAAAATTTGAATACAATTGAAATTAACATTTACTCCTAATACTTAGGCCACCTAACTGAGAAATAGGACCACCAAGTAAATAACGGTAATCTCAACAACAACTGATACTATTTTTAAGCAACCAATACACTTTCTTCTGCATGTGAATTTCATGGCTGCAAGGAGTGGCTGCTTAAGAGAAATATTTTGGATTCTTTATTGGTACCCTCTGAGATCATCGTAACTTATCAATACTCTTACTTTTGGCAGCAACCTTGCCCTCAAGGTTGACACTAATAAACTTGTCCTGCAGCTCCTGAAAATTCTCCCATGTGGCGTCTTTTGCTGGCAATTTTTTCCACTTAATCAAGCTCTGCTCCACAATTTTGGACCCCTTTTTGATCCAATGAGTATCAAGCACTGTTTTAGGTTTTAGGAGTACCTCACCCTTTTCATCCATTGGAGGTAAGTGATATGTGAAAGACAGGATGGATACGAGATCCAAAGTTTGGACCAATCTTCGCCTCAACCTGGTAAGGTCCATAAAACTTATTGGTCAATTTTTGATAGACTCGTTTGAATACTGACTGTTGGCGATGGGGATGGAGCTTCAAAAAGACAAAGTCTCCAACCTGAAATTCAATGTTACATCGTTTGGCATTTGCCAATTGCTTCATGCGATTGTTGGCAGCAGATAAGTTGACTTTGAGCTGACGAAGTAATGCATCACGAGAGGTCAAGCTGTGGTCAATATCATTTACTGGCCAATGACCTTCCCGATAATGAGGAATTGTTGGTGGAGGTCTGCCATACAAGACTTGGATGGGAGACAGTCCTATTGATGCATGATACGTTGTATTATACCAGAATTCTGCCCAAGGAAGAAATGGATACCATTTATGGGGTTGTTGAGATGCGAAGCACCGAAGATATTGTTTGATACAGCGATTGACGACTTCGGTTTGGTCATCGGTTTGCGGATGATAGGCGGAACTCATCTTTAGTTGCGTGCCTGATAGTTTGAAGAATTCTTGCCAGAAACAACTGATGAAAATAGGGTTCCTATCACTAATGATGGTTTGCAACATCCTATGAAGCTTCACAACTCCTTTATCAATTTCTTTTGCCACTATTTTTGCTGTGTATGGGTGGCAAAGTGCCATGAAATGTGTAGATTTACTCAGCCGGTCAACTACAACCAATATCGAATTTTTACCATATGAAGTGGGCAATCCATCAATAAAATCAAGGGTAATATCATCCCAAACTTGGCATGGAAGTGGAAGAGGTTGGAGAAGACCTGCTGGTGACAAAGTTTCACTCTTTGCACGTTGATAGATGTCACAAGAAGCCACGTAATTTTTCATTGTCTGGTACATAGAAGGCCAATAAAATTGTTGAGCAAGCCTTTTGTAGGTTTTGAGTATGCCTGAATGCCCACCTATTTTTGAGTCATGAAACTCTTGGAGAAGTTGTCGAATGATATTGGAATGGGGAGGTACTACCACACGATTTTTATAACAAATCAAGCCATTGTGTCGATTGTATGGATTGCCTGGATTTTCATCAGCCTGTTTACCAATTTTCTGCATATACGAATTTTGGCTTGCCTCCACTTTGATGGCTTCACATATATGTGTTTGAGGTACAAACAACAATTTAAGACTAGGACTTCCAGCTACACGTGACAACGAATCGACAACACTATTCTCTCGACCCAGCTTGTACCTGATTTCATAATCGTACCCCATTAGTTTTGATACCCACTTCTGCTGCTCGGGAGTTGTTATTCGTTGCTCCAACAAATGTTTAAGGCTGCGTTGATCAGTATATATGTAGACTTTTTGTCTTAACAAATACGGTTGCCATGTCTGTATGGCGTGGATGATTGCCAGCATCTCTTTCGCATAAACTGACCAAGACTGTTTGTTGACACCTAAAGCCCGACTTATGAACGCAATTGGCTGACCTTGTTAAGTTAGAACTACACTAATTCCATCCTCAGAAATGTCGCCTCAATTACAAATGGCTCGTTGAAATTTGGCATTGCAAGAGTTGGGGTAGAGGTCATTGCCCTTTTGAGTGCTTGAAAAGCTTCTCCTGCTTCTTGTGGCCACCCAAATTTGCCCTTCTTTAACAGGTTGGTGAGGGGGCGGCCTTTGATGCCATAGTTATGCACAAACTTCCTGTAATAACCTGTGAGTCCTCAAAACCATACAACTCATAGACATTAGTACGCCTAGGCCAATTGAGCGTAGATTGAATTTTTCCTTGATCCACTTTAACTCCTCCGGGGGTTACAACGTGTCCCAAATATTCGAGCTCTTGTAGACCAAAGGCACATTTGGTGGGCTTGGCAAAGAATTGATGTTGTCTTAATAATTTGAAAGTTGTTTTGACATGTTCAAGATGTATATTCCAGTTGGAACTATATATCAAAATGTCATCAAAGAATACCAATATGAATTTGCGAAGGTAAGGGTGAGATATGGAATTCATGATGGCTTGGAAAGTAGATGAGGCATTACATAGGCCGAAAGGCATAACTAACTATTCATAATGGCCATTATGAGTACGAAAAGCAGTTTTAGGAATGTCTGTGGGATGTATTCATACCTGATGGTAGCATGCCTGCGAGTCAAGTTTAGTGAAATAGTTAGCTCCATGGAGCTCGTCAAGCATGTCATCAACTGTAGGGATTGGAAACCTATCTTTGATAGTTACAGCATTAACTGCTCTATAATTAGTGCAAAAACACCAAGACTCATCCTTTTTTTTTACTAGTAAAACAGGAGATGAAAATGGGCTTGTGCTAGATCAGATGAACCCCAACTGTAACATGTCATGAACTTGTTTTTTTATTTCAGCTTTTTGAAAATGGGCATACCTATATGGTAGCACGTTAATAGACTCAATGCCTTCGTTCAAGTTGATTCGGTGGTCTACTTCTCTAGAGGGAGGAAGTTGTGTAGGTTCTTTAAACATGTCTGATATTGCTGCAGTAAATGTTGCATGTCAGGATGAGTGTCTAATCGTATTTGATGTGACTTTGGTTGGGAATAAACGGAGAACATAGAACCCCCTTGTCATACATCCTTATAAATAGCTCTCAAGGAGGCCATTTGAATGCCTTGGGCATCAATTCCTTGCAATCGTTGTGCTTGATCGTTCCATTGGAATTCCATTGTGAGTTGATTCCAGTTACATACCATCGTTCCGAGTTGGGCCAACCAATGTACTCCTAATACAACATCCAACCCATTCAAAGGTAAAGCATATAATGTGAGGACAAAAGGGATACCTTGAAGCAAAATGTGAACATTGTTGAATTTCCCTGCACATTTTAATGGTTTCCCATCTGCAACCTTAACATCAAAGGGTTCTGTTGGAGTAATAGGCAGTTGCAGTATGTTAGCCATTCTGTCACTAATGAAATTATGCGTTGAACCACTGTCAATTAAAACAACCACCTCCTGCCGACTAATCTTTGCTAGTACACGCATGGCTTTGTGAGTTGTCCATCCTAAGAGTGCATGAAGTGAAATCTCAGGTTGAAGTATTGTTACTTCTAGCTCCTCTATATTTGAATCTTCATCTTCGTCGTCAAATATAAGAATTTGAGGACCCTTGCAACGATGCCTGATTATAAATTTTTCGTCGTAATTGAAGCATAGTC
>JANVCL010000005.1:32150953-32165900 GCA_026546855.1 Erythroxylum incrassatum | reverse complement strand
CAAAACTCACCAAAATTGCAACGTTATCTTTTCAGGACCGAGAGTAGACTCCTAGCTACAGAGGGACTTTTCCAGCCGTGTAGATTGTGTCTGGCAAGAGAAGTCATGGCTCAAAGGTCGGTCAGCTGGGACTTTTGGATGGCTTATAGATTTGATACTTTTCCTCTTTCATGTAATAATTTTTGTACTAGGTTTTTGATTGATGTACAGAAGAGATGAAAAACATGTAAACTTTTGATTTTGATGGAATGAAATGAGGAAAAGTTGATTTCAAAAAGATTGTGATTTTTATATTGATGCTTTATTATGATGCCATGTGAAGCGAATTTAGTGATCGATCGTAGCTCATCCTTATCGTAGGATATGTACCGAAATGACCTGCGGGCGTCCCCGTATGTACCCTACGGTAAGGGGCGCTATATTTCTCGTTTTTGAACTTCTTTCTAGCTCTTTGATTACCCATAAGACTAATTAAGTGAATTCCTTGTTTCTTAAGCCTTGCTTCCTCTTGAGTAAGCATACTTTGCAGTTCATTCACATTCCATTTGTCTTTTATAGTATTATAACTCATTTGGAATGGACCATATTCAGGAGGTAAGGAATTAATAAGAAATTGTACAAGGAAACTTTCACTCACTTCCATTCCCATGGATCTTAATCTTGCTGCTGTATTTACCATTTCAGTAACATTCTCATACATAGTACGAGAACCATCGAACTTTATGGTGGTCAACATACCCATTAAGGTTCTAGCAAGAGACTTATTAGCATAATCAAACTGAGAAATATCTTCAATAAGCTTAAGATTCTCCTTAGCATTTTCAGTATTTGATGTTGCTAGCCACAGTCATTCGCATAAACATTAAACTTAGTCTATTTGATCTTTCCCAATGTTCATGAAAAGATCGTTCTTCAGCACTACTATTATCAGTAAGTGCAAAGGGCTTATCAGTTTGGAGTGCCAAGTCAATACCTAGGATTCTTATGTTGAATTGAACTTGTTCACACCATTCATTAAAGTTAAGCCCATTAAACTTTATAATAGATGAAGCTTGCGATTGGATAGCAATAAAATTGAATGATGAAAAATTTATATAAGAAATACTATAAGATAATGCTTTGAATCATAATTTAAACATGTAATTAAAATTAAATAACAAATATATCAACAATAAACATATATTGTGGTTTTCCTTTAAGTAAAACAACAATATATTAAACACAAATTGATGCTTAGTAATATTTACATAATTAATAATCATGCATACTCTGATTATATATATTAGTTATCTTTAGATATACTAAATATATCTAATAAAGTATACTAATTAATCACTATTATACTCATTGATATAAAATTAACTAATCGAGTGATTCTTAAGTATTTTAGTATCAATCAATTTTCATATACCCATTAAATATATCATTATGTCATTGCAATCATAAGCATCACATTATCATGGGTAACTATATATCTATTTTAACTTGATATTTATAAAACTTTCTAATTTGGTCACTTTGATGACTAACAAATTGTTAATTATATAAATATCAAATTAAATAAACGATAATAGAAGTCATATTGCATTAACAATCATTAATATATGATGCTAAAATCATGCATCAAATTTTACAATTAAAACTCACGACATTTAATGAAAAAAGAGGTTTAAGAAAAATCAAAGCAAGTAATTCATTTAAAGATGTTAATTCATTCCGGCAACCAATAAAAGTAGACATAAAGTTATTAATGACATGATAAAAGAAACAAGTGAAAAAAGTTGATGGCATAGGAGAGAATGCACAAGAGAAACACAATCAGTGGGAGAGAGAACCTTTCATGTCCATTAATGGAACGTTTCAAACCATCCTCAACAAAGAAATGTAAGATAAAACAAAACATATTTAATGAATGCAATTAATGGCTTTGTTAATTCCATTCACGTGTCAACTTAGCAGGGAAGTACTTAATATTGTTTTTCCTTTGTTCATCATCTTGATAACGTGATTTAGGTGGAAACAAATCATTTATAATGTTCTGTGTATAAGAAAGAGAGAAGACATGATTGTTTCCTTTTAAAACCAAAACATGCCATAATTGGTAAGGAAATCACTATAAAATATCTTCTTGATCATGTATATCATGTATATAATTATATCATAATAATTATTGATTTAATATCTTAAATGGAAAATTATTGATTCTCAAATCCATGGCTCTAATACCACATGTTAATCTTTTTTACATGATAAATTGCAGGGTCTTAGAATCGAATAAATTTTCACAATAACATAAGCATACCTTGATCCATCGTATTTTCGATGCTTTCTGAACAGATAATCTCCAATAATCTTCAACAAGATATTCTTAGATTCTGTTTTCTCTCTCTTGGCCTTTGTTTCGTTATTTTCTGTATATTATCTGATGGAGAGAGATACATGAAAGACTTAATAGGTAGAGAGAGAGAGGAAGTAGTTATCATTTAAAATTCAAATGACACTTCTTTTTATTATCCTTATTTTTAATTAAACCTATTATCTCTTATTCAAATAACTAATGGGATTTAATATACTTAAATGATTAAACCAAAATATATGGGCCATATAATGAAATTATCTAAGACATGTTTCATACATTAACCTGGACTTGAAAGTTCTGACCAATTATCGTATTTTGACAAGTTCTGTAGGAGACAGAGATATTAATTTGCATTTTTTATTTTCATTTTCCTAGCAATCACCTAAGGGTTTTGTAAAAGAAGTCGATCACTTTCAACATACTACTCTTGAATTCTTTGTTATTTCTTACAATCTAAATTACATAAGCAATTCCTTCAAAAGCCATTTTAAAAATTGCAATATTACCTTTTCACAATTTATATTTCCTTATCATACAATCAATTTTTTTTCAATTTTCTTTGTCGCATTAAATATTTCGAAGGCCAAATAACTTGCTACAAATCATTTAGCAGAATTTGCACTTGAAGAATAAGCGGTTTAATCTTTCATTTTTCATGCTGCATATGGGACGTTGAGGGTCTAAAATGTTGAATTTGACATTATTCTCACTTCTCAATCTTCCTCTTATTGCTAACCAAGGTATGAAGGAAGTCTTAAGAAATATTTGATTCTTGTCAAACAAGATTGAACATTGAACCAGGAAACATCACATTGATGTGGTGGCAACATTTCCAAAAAGGATTTATTTGTGAAAAACTATTTGGTGTCTAGTTTATAGACTATCTCAGATCCTCATTATCAATTAAAGTTACTACCTTAGTTTGACTAGGTTACTAGCTCGCAGAGGCTTTAGATCTTGAATCTAATGAAGTGGACCTAATTCATGCTAGTAATCATATTAGAATGAGGTGCTATTGCCATTGCCAATTATAGTTTTGAACTCCATGAAAACCTATTTCCTTAGGCCCAAAACCTATTTCAAAGTTTAAGGTGTATCTATTTTTGGCTTTGCATATTAGAAATTTGAGCCCGAGGAAATATTCATATATCCATTTGGCTTATAAAGACCATTTATTAGTTAGTAGCTTTCAAATTATCTACACTAGTAGCATTTTGTAAATAGCTTGAGTTAGAATGATGTTTAATTCCCTTTGTCTCTTTGGTATATATAAGTCTGTTTGCTTCATTTTAATTCCGTAGGACTTGTTTTCTTAGCTAGACAATAAGAAGTTTCTTGTCATTTTAATAATGGTCTTTATGATTTATTAAGGTAAAGCAAGGTGGGAGCTCTAATAGGTGTGAATGCAATATACTAGCATATAAAAGTACTTTGTTGTATCAATAACTTTTTTTGTGTGAATGTATCAATAAGATGCTTATAATCCCTAAAAGACAATCTTTTAGTAGTTATCAGGGCTCCTAAATGCCTAAATGTGGGTTCTTGTTTAAAGCCTGTGAAGGAGCTTATGTTGTTAGCCAACAGTGAGCCTTTAGAGGAAAAGAAGAAGCCACTTTTATTGGTGTTTATAGTTAAGCCAAACAAGAGCTTGACTTCTTGTACAAAATAATAGAGGACCTTGATTAATTTCATTTGGAAACACAAAGTAGGGGTTAATTATTAACAAATGCTAAGTTAAAGATCCATAATTTTTCACATTTATAATGATACATGAGTTGTTTTTCCTTATCAATGTTGTTTGCAATGAGTTAGGTTAAAGTATTTATATAAAGAGAAAATAGACAAGGTGAGAGGGATCACCTTGTTTTGGGCCTTTTGCACTTTGAAAGCTTAAGTAGGTTGTCCATTTATGATTACCTTGTAAGGTGTTGTGGATACGCATAGGCTTATCCAACGTAAGAATTTCCTAGGGAAACCCTATGTCTCTATGTTGCAAAATAGAAATCTATAGCTTACAAAATCAAAATCTTGATTGAAATCCACTTTTAAGGCACAATTTCAAATCACCTTCCTCCGATTATAATTCTTGAAGATATCGTATCCTATTGACCTACCATAAATGAAGGCTCCCTGACTTGTATTGATAATCACCTTTAGGACTAGTTTTGACCTAGAGACAATCAACTTTCTAATAGTTTTGTAAACCACATTTACATTAAGAAATGAACCTATAATTAATTAAGGAGAAAAGATTAGGAGCTTTAAGGATCAAACAAATGAAGGTATTTTTAATGTCAATAACCATTTTCTCACTTAAGCAGAACTTCTGAGCAACTTTGATGATATAAGTACTTATGTGATTCTAGGTTTTATGGAAGAAGAAAGCAATGACCCTGTTAGAACTAAGAATCTTGCTAGGTCCCAAGTTAAAGAAGGTTTCCTTAAACTCTAAGATAGAGAAAGGCATTGTCTTAGCTTCAACTATTTCATTAAAATGGTTAAATAGATGTAGTTTTTGACTTGTTACATATTTCCCACCTAGTGTGCCTTAGCACCAATAGACCCTTTAAAGAAATCATAAGTCAATTCTTTAAATTCCTTTTGTGTAAATGATGGATTTCCCTCTTCATCATATTGAGAGACTATTTTATTCTGGCTTCCCCTGGCAAGAATTTCTCTTTAAAAGAATTGAGTGTTTGTATCACATCTTTTAACCAATTGTTTCTTAACTTTTGTCTTATCTAGGATGAGTGAACTTCTAGTGCCTTAATGTAGGTAGTCAGGGCCTATTTCTTAGATTGTAGTTGAGCTAGTTTTGTATAAGGTTTAGCTTAATAAGAGTTTTATTTTTAACTAGGTACATGCCACCAAATCTTCATAGTTGGGTTTCTTAATTTCTTTTCTAAACCTTTGGCTTTTGCATAAGTTTGAAAGCTTTAAAACCTTGAACAAGAGTGTGAAGGCTCCATAATACAATTTCTTTAAACCCAGGAATATTAGTGAGGAAATTGTTAAACTTAAAGGGAGTGTATTTCCTAAATGTATAAGCTATAATAACTCACTGGCATATTCTCCCTTTCCACTAAAGGGTAGTTTAGTCATCTTTTCTAACAAACAAGATTCATAAGTTTCATATGATTCATAATTAAAAGTGTACAAATATCCTTCTTTGTGTAACTTTATGACCCTAAACCTAAAATGTGATAAATAAGATGGATTTTGGTCACTTAACTTTCTTTTCTTGCCTTTTATGTTAAGAATTAGCCTTTCAAGATCTAACTCATACAAACCATTTGTAAGTAATCTAGGTCTATAATAAAAAAGAACAACTTTTATGCTTAATAATAAAGTCAAATCAATTCAAATCTAAATAAGAAATAGAAATGATGTTTCTAATAACAACCAAAACATAATAACAATTATTCAGTTCTAGTGCTAGACTAGAAGGCAATGCTATACTATAAGTTCCTACAACTAATGCATCAACTCTTTCTCCATTGCCTACTTATAGGTCCACTTCGTCTTTCCTCAATGATCTACTCTATGATAACATTTGCACGTTATTAAGTATATGAGAACCACATCCAGTGTCTAATGCCCAAGAATACGAAACAGAAGTAGAAAGGTTGATCTCAATTATAAACATACCTGAAGAGACAACTTCCATAAGCTTCTTATCTTTTAGGGTAGCAAGATAATCTAGGTTGTTCCTCTTCCAGTAGCTATTAACTCCACAATCAAAGCATGTGCCCTTATCATTCCACTTTTTCTTAACACTGCCTATTAGTTTTACTACTTTAGAAGAAGCATTCTATTTCTTGTTATTATTCTTTTTATATCCTTTTTTCTTGCTCTTGAAAGAATCCATAACAAGAATAGAACTAGGTTCCTTCTTAAGGCAACTCTCTGTAGTCTTGAGCATATTTAGCAATTAGGGTAATTATATATCCTTTTGATTCATGTGAAAGTTCATAACAAACTGTAAAATGCTCGAACTGAGAGATTATAGCACTAGATCAACGTTTAACTCATTGTCTATGACAAAACCCAATTGGGCTATTTTTTTTAACATATCCAATCATCTTCTATATGTGTAGGTTTATTGAAGATCTTTCTTCTATCTTCCATTGAAATAATGCCTCAGAGAATTGGTATCTCTCCACCCTGCTTTATGCACCAAACAACTCCTTGAGATGCATAATAAGTAGAAGTATCCATGTTCTCATGCTACCTCTAAAACTTTGGAGACATGCTAGCCAACATCACATGTTAGGCCCCGAACCTTTTTTGGAAGCTAGAACTATTAAGTGGGAAATTATTGGCAGTTATTCATGTGTAAAGAAAGGAGGAATTCATGAATTTGAATTAAAATGAAAAGGTTGGTTTAGGTACAAGATGGATTATATGTGAAATGTTGAAAGTTAAAAGAAGGAAAATGTATATGTTTATTAAGTATGTTTCGGTGTTTTAGCCATAACTTGATCTCTATTTATCCAAATGAGATGATTTTTTATTTGGATTAAACTAGAGAGATAAGGATACAAATTGTACGATGGAATCGAGTTTTGATTCAGTCTCTAAGAGTATCAATTCTCGGATGGAAGTCAAGCGTAGGATAATGTTTTAGTATAAGAACAGCCCGAAAATGTTTGGTGTATAAATTTTAGACTATGGAACCAATTTGAATGATTTTGGTGTCATTAGAAAATTAAGACAATGAGGAACATTTCTATAGAAGGAAGTGCAAGCAAATTCCTTCAATTACATGATTAGAAAAGGTCTTGATTTTGAAAGAAGCTAAGCATGACTTAAATGAACCCTGAGGCATTGATAGATTATTTATGTTATTTTATGGAGTTAATTGGCATGTTAATTTGAGTAAGTCCATATGACATGGATTAAATTGAATTATGGTATTAAGGTGTTAAGTTTGCATGAGGGGCAAAATTGGAAGACCACTTAAGCATTAAAGTTACAAGGCTTATTTGTAAGGGTAATTTAGACATTACTCATTCATTAATGGCATTTTTGTAATTAGACATGTGGGTTGGGTTATAAGAAGCAGAGAGGCATGAAAATTAGAAGAAAAAGAACAAGAAAAGATAGAAGAGAAGGAGAGAGTCGGTGGAGAGGAAGGAGAAAGAAGAAAGAAGATGCTAGGTTTCGATTTTTCGTGGTCTTCAAGAGGGATTTTCGAGTTACTCAAGAAGAGAAAAAGGAAGAGGAGGATGAGAGCCTTCTTTTGATCCAAGAAATTCTTCATTTGGTGAAGATTCAAGGTAAGTTAGATTTTAAATCTTTGGATTTTTTTGAGGGTTTTGGTTTAGATAACTTAAGAATGGTATGTGTTTAAGTTTGCTAAGATCAATTTTGGTGATTATGTGTTATGGGTTGTTCAATTTGAATCACCATTGATTTGGGAATTTTGTGAATGTTGCTGAAGGACATTAATAAAGGCAAGAGGAATCAAGAGGAGCAAGAGGGGAAGCATGTTGAACAAGTATAAGCAAGGAATTTCAAGGTAGGTTTCATGTTTATAATTTGAATAATGAGCCATTAGTATGTTTTCAAAAATCAAGATGATAAACTGATTTCAAATTCATTGTTTTGAATGTTTTGAGAAATTGCTATAACTGTTGCTTTTATTGCTTGTGATTGATATGAGAAATTGCTTCATGTTTGATGTATGAAATTTTGATGATGCATCGTGAATTGCTAAATTTAAATATTTTAGAAAAATTGCATGTTCATGAATAGAAAAACAAGTTTATGAAATGTTGCCATTTTGGGCAAATATGTTTTCAAGTCATGAATTACATGTTTTGTGGGTTTGGTTTGGTCCGTTCTGTATGTCAAGTGCACTTGTCTAAAGGCTTCTCCCGCCTGCCTGATAGTGGCATGGAGCTCCTTCACAGACTCCTCATGTTTACGACTACACAAAACCACTAAGTGGGAATTGTGTTAGTTCGTTCTGTTCACGACTACACAAGACCATTATATGGAATTGTGTTAGTACGTTCTGTTTACGGATCGTCCAAACCATTATGATGTGCTTATGTGTTTATGATTAGTGAATGAGATGAAAAATGCATGAATTGTATTGTTTATGATTTTGACTACTTGACAAGAATTTTGAGAAAAGTGAGTTTTACGATTCAATAAGCATCTTTATAACAATGAACTTTTTGAACAGTTTTTGCTTGTTATTTGTTATAAGCTTGTTACCCATGAGCTTTCGAGCTCACCCCCTCTTTGTCCCCATCTCCAGGTATTGAGCAAGAGATCAAGTGAAAGTGAATTAAGGCATAAATCCGGATTTGCATGTTTTGTTTTGTTTTAGATAAATTGATGTAAAACAAGGTTTCAAATGTATTTTGAGAATTATTGGGTTTTGCATGTTTTGTATATTGGATTTTGATATTGATGATGTATTGGGGCATGAGTTGCCATTAAAGTTGTAAAACTCTTATTTATGATGTTAATGAAATATGGAATTGTGAATGATTTTGAAATGTGAAATTATGTATGGATGATATGAGTTGCAAATATATTTAATCGAAGAAGCAATCAACTTGAGATGATGAATCTTGAGTATGAACTATTGTTATATAAATATAGGTGAGTTGCTATGGAAATGAAAGAAGGAAATTATGAATGATGAGTTGTGGTTAATTATGAAGAGTAAAATAAATTGAGATTGAGAGTTTGATGAATTCCATTTGGTAGTTGAATTGCTTATGAATTATATTGGAATGTGAATTTGGGTATGGATCAAGGTTGGAGTTAAAATGTGACTTAATTAAGGATGAGATTAATTTGGAATTAGTATAAATGAAGAAGTTATCCAATTGAGTTGATGAACTTTGAATATGAGTTGCCATCACGCGTAAGTGAAATGTTATCAAAAGAAGGATTGGTATTTGAATGGTTAAGAATGAGGTTGCATTAGTTAAGGAAGGGAAATTGGGAAAGTTTTGCAAGTTTTCACAAGGATAAGATGTATGTGACTTCCATGGAAAATCTGGAATAATCTAGGTAGAATTAGCCAAAGGTTTCTTCATGAAAGTTGTAGTTCGTCTTTTTAATTTTCCGACGCTATAAAATTTGTAATTTTTGGATGTCGGAGTTAAGAGATATGATTGCTACAAGTTATGATGTTGCATGGAGTATATGAACATGACAACTATGATGTATGATGAGAATTTGTGGTTTTGATGAATCAAATGAGACAAGATTTGAGAGTTGGATGAGATGAATTTGATGTTTGAATTTTTATGAAGTGATTTTGCATGAGAAGAAGTGAATTTGTGAAGATTATAAGTGAATATGATGTTATTTTGGAAGTAGGAAGCTTTGGAGAGGGTTTGAAGGGGTTTTAGGAACCCCCATGTCTGTTTAACGAACTTGATGTCCATTTAACCGACCTTCTCGGGTGTAAAAACACCCCTTGGCCAGTCTATGTCTGTTTAACGAACATTCTCGAGTCAATTTGGCCTCCTAAGCCCGATGCATGTCCGTTTCCGTTTAACGAAAATTCACGGAAAATATTGTGCTTTTTGACACTGTTAGAGGCCGAATCAGACTTTGTGGTCTTCTTGAAAGTTGTAGATATAGATGTCTTCGTTCTACTGGTACAAAAACAAAATCAATCCGAGATTTCTGGTAAGAATTATGATAATCGTGCCAAGACATGTCACTGGATGATTTAGGGTATGAGCATGATTTATTCTTTTGGGCATAACTTCCTCATCCGACCTCCAATTGAGATGATTCTTAGACTAATAGATTCCTAAGACATGTATCGTTCTCCCTATAAAAATTTGTATCATTCGGAGTGGATTTGAGAAAGTTTGCATTAAAGTAAGTGGGAGGTCGGTTAGGAGAGCACGATTAGGGTTTGAGCAGACTTGAGCTTTATAAGTATATCTTGAGCTATAGAGCTCCGATTGAGTTGATTCTTGCTTCAAAGCGAACTAGAAACATAGAGCTATGATTTCTATGCAGAAGTTAAATTGAAATTCAAATTTGAATATTTCAAAATTCTGGTCACAAGCAGGAGAAATGAGTTCAAGTATGGTGACTGTTCTGTATGGGCACGCCATTGAGCAATTTGTTAGGAAATTTTTGGGGTATTATGAAAACGAGAAAAAAATGATGGCTAATGAGGGTTTAATGCAATAACCCTTCAAGGGAATATGCACACTCACGTTTCATGTTTTCGCAAGAGGTTGGATTCTGAAGTTCTAAGCGGGTCCAACAGATGTATGAATCAGAGCAAGATAGTTGAGTCTCGAAAACGGGGGGTCCAACATGGTTTCAGAGCAAGGTTGGATTCTGGAATCAAGCGGGGTCCAACAAAATCCAAAAGGATAAGATGGATTAATTGCTCTAGAAAGAAACAGATAATTTATATTCTTTATTCGTTAAAAGAAATATTAACTTGTAAGTCTCATAGAAATAAAAATAAAGGTCAATTCTTGTTAAAAAA
Organism: Erythroxylum incrassatum; assembly: GCA_026546855.1. NCBI lineage: Eukaryota > Viridiplantae > Streptophyta > Magnoliopsida > Malpighiales > Erythroxylaceae > Erythroxylum > Erythroxylum incrassatum. The sequence continues at coordinate 32,155,053 of JANVCL010000005.1, read as the reverse complement.
AGGATTATGGTTTTTTAGAAAAAAAAAAGAAACTAATCATTAATCATCAACACCATCTTAATGGTAGAATGATCACTACCTTTGATCTTAGTAGAGTTAGAATCTTACTGTAACACCCCGTTACACATGTTAGGGTTAGAATAGTAAATTATGAGGCATTTATGAGAAATTAAGAAAAATGCATATCATGCATAAGTTAGGTATGACATGCAAATTTTTCATATTTATATGACTATACTTGCATTCGTTAACATTTCCAGGTATAATTGGTTGAACAATGTGATTTAAAATGTGAGTTGTGACTTATTAGTGGTAAAAAATTATTTGGAGATTGTTAGTATTGTTTTGAATTTTTTGATAAATTTTGGAACAGTATTGATTTTTGGACCAATTTTAGAGTGACATGTGGTAAAAATATCAAGTGACAAGTGATTTATATCTTTGGTGATAAATGGCACACGTGTTAGTAGGTTGTGGTTAGGAAGAGGTTACTTAACTTTTGATCATCTTATTTTCTGCTTAGTTTTGTTCATCACCGAATAGCAAGTGATTATGTTTTTGTGTTGCTGAGTTACTCTCTTTGCTGGAATTTAATAATTGAATAAGGTAAACAGTTGTGATGATGGTTATTTTCTGGTGTAATATATATACATGCATGCATGGGTTTGAAGATTGAGGTTTCAGTGATGGATAAATTAGATGATTGATTTGAGAATTAGAAATTGTTTAACACTGTGTTGAATGGATTCTGGACTGAGAAATATGGAAATTTATGTAAGTTGATGAAGAAATATGTGTTTTGTCATTGTTTGGAAGATCACGTATATGGTTGTGATGTACTGTTTATGCTTGAGAATTTCTAAAGCATTAATAGAGGCGATTTTTAATGAGTTTGGATTTAAGGGAACAAGCTTGAGAGATGCGGTGTTCAGGGAACTATGAGGTTACTGTAAAAGTTATATTGAAAAGGAGTTTTTGCTGATAATGAAGAAGTCAGAAAAATTGAAAAGTGCTGGAATTTGAGTTTAACCGAAAGGACTCTATTTTTAGTGTTACTATACTTTGGTTTGTTGTGAATCAGTAGAAATGAATTTTGATTGAATCTTGGAGTTTTGACTGGTCAATGTTGATGAGCTAAAGATGAGTTAGAATGGTTTTGAGTGATCAACTGAATTGATTAAGAGAAAAATTAACATTTGAAAAATGACAGTAGAGAGAGGATGAAAATGGATATCTGAATTTTTGATGATCTTGATAGAACTTGGTTAATTTTGCTTTTTAGAGGTAGAATGGATTGTGGAGAATGGGTTTAGTGAAATGGATTTGAAATGACTAGAATAAAAAAGAAGTGTTGGTTTTTGAAAAGTGGAAGTTGTCTGAAAATTATGGGATTTAACTTCAATCTCTTGCAAAGCATAATGAAGTTTTGCATTTTCTTGGTTTTTGGTTTCCTCAATCTCAGCCTACATTCAATAGAAGAATTAATTACGATAATCTGAATGATCATGACAAAAAATTTGTATAGCTAACATTCGTGCCTATCAAATCAATATATGTTCTTGTCAATGGAACAAACAAATGTCAGTGGAACATTCGCATTACTTGTGGTGATCACCTAGTAGGAAGAACAATCAGTCATTAAGATATTTAGGTTCTATGGGCATCTCTCAAATATTTTAATGATGAAGATATGTGGAGATATTATGGTTTATTTATTTAAGACAAACATTCCCACCCTCATTCGTTTCTCAAGCTCTAAATGGCAAGGAGTTCTTCAACCTGCTTTTCCAGCATACTTCTAGCAGCTTGAAGGGCACTAGTCTCCTTAGCAGCTTGCAGAAGTTTTAAGGAATTAATTGATACATATTGACAAGTACAAGTTGGTTTAGCACAGAGAAAAACACAAGATTAATTATTTTTGAAAATTTTGGAACATAGAATCTTAAAGAAAACTACACTTAACTAAAGTCATCGGCTGCATGTCTATTATAAAAGAGAAGGAAGATCACACTTGTAGAGCTATTATTCAATTCTTGTTCAAGTCCGTTTTCTTAACAACCAAAAAAATAAAAAAGAATAGAGGAATATGCAGAAACCGCAATGACTAGGAGATAAAGCATTAATTAAGCTTTAATTAATTACTTCACCCAGAACCAGGACAATTAAGAATCTATCAAATGGAAGTTTATAAGAACCAATTTCCTTTAAAATCAGCTGTAAGACCTAAGATTATCAAAAGAAGATTAAATGGTAATTACAAAAAGAAAATGCATCAATTCTATAATGCAGAAGTGGAAAAAAAAAAGGAAGAAGAATTAGAAAAGCTCAAATATCCAGAAAAAGTCACTACTTGTTGTGTTAATATCAAAATTATGGAAATAAAAATGTATAGAGAGAAGCCAACCATTTTAAGTTTTCTTAGCTCTTCGCGTGCCAGTATTCCTCTCATGACACATTGCACAGTAGTTGTCGCCTTCCTTAACCTCAAGTAATGAAGACGTGCTAAGTCTCTCTAAAATGACTCTGCAATAGCAAAAGACCAGAAAAAAATTTCACGTATACCATACTAGGAACATTCAATATTTAACCCATCATATATAACACAACTGAAGATGAGAATTTGGTTCAATGGTTGGTTTGGTATCCGTGTTAAATTCTTTAATCCGATAGAGAAATGAAAATTGATCCAGGATCATGTGGTTTTCTGTTTAATTCAATACCAACCATAGAAAGTCATCACTCATATCGTTTATTCATCATAGGCTAATGAGACAATTGAAAAAAAGAAGGTAATCTTTTTGCTGTAGTTATCCCTCGTTTATCGCTTTATAATTAAGGAAGAAAACAACATTGCAGTGGTATAGTATAAAAGCAATTAAAGGAATCATAAATATCACCTGAAGAATAATGGCAGCTTGTGTCTCTTTTCTGAAATGAAGCTCATCACGAGCAGCCACTCGACGTATCCTTGTCTAGATGGCAACAACACATGAACACAGCATCTTGTAAGCTTTCCTTGCAAGAAACCTATGAGAATATTTCTGTATCCACAGAGAAGCAACTTCTATCCTCAGGCTTTCATATCGATGGCACGCTATTTGGCCTATAATCAGATCAAATAAAGTAAATGTGTACATTTTTTAGGATGGTTGGTCAGTTGGTATACAAAACCTGTACAAACCTCTAATAAAAGTTTGTATAGCAATGGCAGATTCCTATAATAAGAGAAAGTGCTTGCGATAAAAGTATTAATGAACTTTCCGTTGGATAACCCTTGTTGATCTTCCTAACACCTCATTACGATGAACATCTATTTCTGCCATCTGATAAGCTCTTAGAAACACTTTTGTCTTTCCTATCTATAAATAAATGGATCACTAGGATTTTTCCTTACAATGCAATGAGATAAATAGTATTGGCCTAATGATACTACATCAGAATATGTTTCCAACAATGGTTACGTCCATTCAATACCTAAACGGTAGTTGTCATTCCTATACATGCATACCCAAAAATTATAATTTATCCTGTATGAGGTAATTAAACAGTTAAACTAAAATAAGTATATATTTGAGATAAATTACCTAGTAACCGTTAAGGTTGACCTTATCTACAAGTCTCTTACAAACTACCCGAGCAGCATTGCTATAGAAGAAAAAACATGACAAGAAGATGTAAAACTAATTATGAAATCTAAAGAACCAAACAAAAAAAAAAGAATATTATGCGAACATCGTCAAAATTTAACAAATATACCTATCACCAAGGGTGTCAGGTGCAAGAATGCTAAAACAACTAACGAACTCGTCAATTAATGCCTCTCTGGTAGGATGTCCAACACAGCTGATCCGAATATCTTCCATCACTCCCTGAGTAGAAAATAAAGGAAAAGATGGGAAAAGTATAAAAAGATAAAATAAGATAAAATTGAAAAATAATTGTATTGCCCCACATCGCTGTTGTTGTAGAACATTAGTATTTTCAAATATGTAGGCCTTGAGAACATTGTTTGGCTTTACACAACGTATGTAGTGTGGCTCTGTGGCACTCAGTGTTTCAAGCAATGCACAAAGTTGTTGCTGTACAAAGTTTTCTAGTTA
>JANVCL010000005.1:32069481-32087710 GCA_026546855.1 Erythroxylum incrassatum | reverse complement strand
TTATTATTAATTATTTAATAAAATTTATTATATTAAATATTATTATATTCTATTTAATATAATAATATTATGAATTGATCAAAGTTGGTATTAAGAAAAATTATTGAGAATATATTAGGTAGTATTATTTATTAGTATACGTTCCATTCTAAACCTCCCGAATCAGAAGTTTCTTATATTCACTATTTAGGATGGAATAGAATGTAACATAAAACCCTCCGCTTCTATCTCATCCCATTCTATTTCATTTTATTATGAAACCCTCAACCAAACTATGGAAGTATGTTACGTCTTATCTCATTCTATTACTAACTCCTAAACCAAACAAGTCCTTAGAGATTGGCTCGTTTACCTAGGATTTGGGGAACTAAAAAACACAATGGGAGGGTGAGTGAGTTGGCCGGTTTAGTTAGTCGGATTTGGTCAGGTCAAATATAATGAATCAAATTTTTAGGTCAGATTATTTTACATCAGTAGGTTTTGATTCACGTGACTTAACTTGCCACGTCAACTTTCCGTTAATTCTTTTGTGCCAACTGTAGACTTTGTTTTTTGACATGGTGAAACAATAGGAACTTTTTATAAGAATTTTAAGCTATAAGAGATTTTTCCAAAATTTCTCAAGTATATGGGTTGTTTTTGCCTTCTAACTTAAAATGTATTTATATTTATCCAGCATGATTGTGCAGTATCCTTTCAAGGAAGAAAAAAAAGAAAGAGGAAAAGGTTTTAGTAGTATTTTATGTATGACACAATAGATTATACCAAAACCACCCATCTCAGACTCTGAATGTGAACAGACCACCTACCTTAGATTCATAAAGCACCACGGAATGTTCTAGATTTTTTGTCCAATTTTATAGTGCCTTATTATGTCCAGTGAATCTTAGCCATTTATTTATGCGAGCTCCACGTGCATAGAGCCCGCATAAATAAATGACTGAGATTTATTGGACACAATAAGACATCATAAAATTGAACAAAAGATCTTGTTCTACCGTAAAATACCTATTTCGTCCTTTCAAATAAAAAAAGGACAGGAGAAAAGATTCGAGTAGTACTTTATGTACGACACAATAGATTATACTAAATCCACCCATCTTGACTTAGAATGTCAACAGAACATCTAGACTCACAGAGCACCACGGGACTACCTATTTCGATTTTGAGTGGTTTCAGAGTCAGCAGTCGCTTACCTTGGCTTTTTCGCATGGACTATAAAACCTCAAGTATGTCGTCGATTGGGGCAGACGCTCCAGAGTTGTGTACTTGTGTATTACCCAAAAGCAGAATATGTCTGGATCTGTCGATTCCATTGTTGGAACTGCTCCATCATCTGATTTTGGCGGTTCCAATGTTGATTTATTTGGAACTGCTCCATCATTTGATTTTCGCGGTTCCGATGTTGATTTATTTGGAACTGCTCCATCTTTTGATTTTGGCGGTTCCAATGTTGATTTCTGGCTCAATATGCTTTCGGATAATAGTCAAGAGGGGGGGCAAGCTCCTCTGGCCACCCTGGCCCCCTACCTTGGCCAGAGCAGGGCCAGGGCAAGGGGGACAGAGGATCCCTTGCCTCAAGAGGGATGGTGTTCGAGGCTGGACGAGGATTGGGGACATGTTCTAAAAAATAATAAGAAAGTGACCAGGAAGATGAAAGGAAGCAGGAGCAGTACGATGAATAGTGGAAGCGATATTTCAGAGGCTTTGTCTTTTATCTCGACTGAACTAAGTCTTTCTTCTTCTTCTTCTTCTTCAACTTCACGTAGTTATGGTGTAGCAGATGAAGATGCCCAGAAAGATCAGGATGCTCATAATCTTCAAGAGGTAACTAATATCATCCTTTGATGTATTTATCTATTAATAATTGTCCAATTGCATCTTACTGTTAATATCTCTTCTAGTGTCTAACTGTCATGTACAAATGATGATGGCTTCCGTTTTCGCTTCTTACGAATGAAGTTTCTGATTCCATTGTTTTAGGAAAGAATAGAAAATGAACAAAGAAAAAATATGGAGGGTTGAAATGGGTGTTTTCCCTGGTGCCGGAGTACAAATTTTAGCGGATCAGAAAAGCTGGTGTTTGTATCAAATTCAATATATCTGGGAAATGGGTTGGGTTCAATTTTCGAATTTGTTATTAATATTTTGGTCTGTTTTTGACGAAACAAAATAAATAAGCATGGTCATAATGGGATTTCAATGCCACATTCTTTTTCTGTGTCTTATTTTATTTGGGGAAAAGGATTTCTTTGAAGTTCCAATTCTATTTTCTTTTTAAGAATAGATGTTAACAAGGAATGGAAAGTGAGGCAAGATTTACTTCCCTCTCTTGGACACATATGCTTTACGATCATTCATGAAATGACATTACAATGATCCTATCCTATGTATATAGAGAATCTGATACTTGGATTCTTTCGAGGCTGTTTCGAAGTGCTATTCCATAGTTCTCTAAATACTGGAATGTCCCATTGTAGTATTTTTCCTTCGTTGCTACAATGAAGTCCCATCTTCACAATGCACATTCTTCCTTTCCTTCTATTCAAAGCAACCAAACAGAAGAATGCTTTCTTTCATTATCTCTTACCTTTCTCTATCCCTGTGCTGCCCCAAACAAAATGGTAAGATCATGACTAATAAGAGCATTTGGAGAGGGAAGAATGAAGATAGAATTGTATAATTTAAAGGAAAAAGGCAAAAAATATAAGCAATTGATTTAAAGCTCAAATAGTCAAATTTGTATTAACATACAGAATAGCCATCAGTAACTTCGAGAAGTTATTATGTTGCTCCATATGATTAGTATGCAGGAATTCCTCTCAAATGCAAGCTAGTTGGGTTGATATAAATCATTGTAACTATAGAAGTTTTTAAACACAAGCTTATTGTTTTAGCATCTTGTGATAATTACCAAAAAATGGTAACTTGGATTTTATTGTTTTCTGTTTAACCAGAAAATGGATGTGTCCATTGAGCAGCTTTCAGGTACCAAACATCTTGATTATCTGTCAGTGTGTGTTGGGGGTGATATACCATCATCAGAAAGCATTGAAGGTGACACTTTTAATGCGAGTGGAGAAGTAAACAAAGATAATTTTCAAGTACCTAAACTGGGAATGACATTCTTGACCGAGAAGGAGGTTTACGAATTTTACAAAGATTACGCTACGGAAATTGGTTTCAAGGTTAGGAAAGCAAAGGTGCAAAAGCTTTCAGATGGTAGTATTAGCAAACGATACTTCTTTTGTTCAAAACAAGGATTAAAGCAGCCATCTAAGAAGCTAAGAAAGTACAAGAGAAAAGTAACTAGAACAGGTTGTCAGGCCAAGATTCAATGCGCGGTCAAAAATGGAAAATGGGTTATCTCCCAAGTTTGTGTCCAACACAATCATCACCTGGAATGTCAGAAACAGGTTAAAAGACCTTACACCAAAACTTCAGAGGTTCAGTTGACTATTCATCCCGAAAATGAGACTAACCTTAAATGTCAGAAACAGGTTAAAAGACCTTACACCAAAACTTCAGTGGTTCAGTTGACTATTCATCCCGAAAATGTGACTAAGGTGATTTTTTCTCATTACTATGCCTAATATTTTATTATCTCTGGTTCTGCAAGATCTAAAGAGTCAAGCCTTTTAAAGCCCGTAGCTTGTCAGGCCAGGCTTAATCCTTTTGTTCATAATTCATCTGCGTATCAATCAGGAAGCTACCTTCAAACAATCAGTTTTTCTCCCTCTTTGTAGGTCCTGATGTTTTTCTCTTCTGCAGCATTATGATTACCTGATACTTTCTGAAGCTACTGTCCTTGTTGGTTGCATTTGATAATAATTATACTTTTTATTCTTATTCATGTATTGAACAGACGAGAGCCTCTACAAGTGGGAGATATTGGGGATCAGGCTTACTGAAGGAGGATCAACAACGAAGAAAGTTCAAAAGAATGAGAATGCTGTCTAACTGCGAATCAGCAAGTAGGAATAGGATGCTGAAGCAAAAGGATATAGATGATCTTCTGGCCCAAATAGAAAAAGTTGAAGAGGAGAACAGAATCCTCAGAGCACAGTTATCTGAGGTCTGTCAGAGATTGGACTCGCTTAAAGAGCATAACTTGTCTGAACCTATGCAATAATACTCTTGAAGGCGAGCATAAAATCATTTGTCAACCCGTCGCGTAACAATGTAGGAAGGTCGAATATAATTGTGCTGGTGTTGTCTGTGGCATGTTTTTGATGAGAGCAGTGCTTCTTTCTTGGGTATAACTTGTGAAGCCTGTAATAACATGTTCGAATCTGTAATTACAGGCTTGGAAGTGAGATAGATAGAGAACTCGGCTTTTTGTGCCTCTGATCTATAGATTTCTTGAATAGCTTTGCAGAATGGGACCATGCCAGAAGTTTTTGTGGCATGGTTCTTGAATATTTGATTATCACAATCAATATTATGCGAATTACGTAAAGTTCTTGTCCTTTTACTTGTCACAAGGAAAGTATCCTTCAAGTGATGGTCATCCAAAACGAAAACTACCGTCTTTTATTGTTTAGATTGTAATAACAAAAGATCCACCTCTAACTCAAAATCATAAAGGAAGCGTTTTCAGTTTAAGCCTAGACTAAACAAAAGGAATTTCATCAAAGGTGTGTACCATGATTTCGGGAAAGCAGGTAGTGAACAAGTTTAATTCGTAAAGCTAAAGAGATTAGTTTTTTATAGTAATCATAATTTATATTAATTAAATTATCTTTATATATTATAAATTTTTTAGAAATTAAGAAAAATTGGATTCTACGCAAGGAATTAGACAAAGTTATTTTCACCTTATCTGATTGAACAGATAAAGAAAATTAAGATTTTGTGCACTACATTATCAAAACTTTCTTTACCATAAGATGATGTTGAGTTAATTCTTGAAGTAGGGTATTAAAAAAGATAGATTATGATGCTTCTAACATTAAGATAAATGAGTCCCTTTGTAGGCATACTTCTGGAACTTTTACTGATATACTTCTGGAACATTTACCGATACTCAACAATGATATCATATAAACGAAAAGGAATTATTTGCGTAATAAAAAGTTGTCAAAATTTTATTATTTTGAGTATCTAAAAGGTTTTTATTAAGATCTGATTATACTCAAGTTAAAACTTTTATTTAGATTAATTTTCCTTCTAAACCTAAATGTAAAAGATATATAAAATGACAGACTTTATTAGCAGAATATACTTTTGATATTGAAATTATCAAATCTAATAATAACGTTCTTACATATTTTCTAATGAGAGATGATCAACCTCAGAGAAGAGGTATTTAAGTTATTGGAACAAATGTCTTAAAACATCAATACCTACCAAGCACAAATTAAAGAGTTATTAGATATTGCTAATTTTAACTCGATATCAAAAGAAGTTGTTGAGTTACTTCTTTCATTTTGCCATATATGACAAGCCAAGATAAATCACTACAATTATTCTCAATAGAAGCTTTATAGCCCAATCAATAAGGCTAAGATAGTTGAAGATACATCATTTATAGACTCTTCTTCTATGATAAAAGAGTCTATTAGTCAACAAATTCAACCAAAAGAAGTTACTCCTAATAGTATCTTGTTACAGCCTGATACTAAGAGCAAATCAAGGATTCAAAAAAAATGTCATGATTGATAACATCCTAAACGGTCATCCTACTACTCAAGAGTATTATGAGGTAATGAGAGATTTATTCTCTCTAAAAAATAATGATACTTTCTACATTGATTTTTTTGGGATATATCCTAGACTAAACTTTTTGCAAGGAGCTCATACTCAAATTATTTGAGATTGGTATGATTTTGAAATGATAAATTTTATATACTTGACTAACGCAGAATTTCCTGAGATATCATTACCGCCCAGATGGATCAAATACAGGGTTAAGGATTATTATCTAAATAATCCTAAAATAACTCCTAAAGATACCTCATTATTGAAGATATTATCTTTTGGTCTAGATTTTTGTGAAGAGGAACGATATGTCGTTTATCATTATATTACTTTGGAAAAGGCAAAACATTTTCTTATTACGGTGGATACTAAATTACAAAAGGAGTTTTCTAAATACGATGAAATGATATTCATTATAGAAGAGGTATTAGGATGAGGACTGCCATTTCTAGCATCGAGACAACATTCAAGAAGGGATTTGAAACGTATGCCCAAAAAAAATAATTTTTTCTCGCTAATGATAGCCCCAGCTAGAAGGACACCATTATCTGCTAAAAAGTTTGTGAGAATGAGGATAAGCATTATTAAAAGAGGAAAGATAAGATCTAGCCCTAAAAGTACAAAAAAGATTCTACCATCTCCAAAAGCATACAGAAAATATCTGTAACATCCCGTCCCCATATCAAGGGTTAGGACCCGAACTTTCAGAATTTGTGAGCTCAAAGAGAAATTAAGACAAAGCATTTTCTTATTCATGCATCATGTTAGCATATATGCACATACATACATAATGTTTTCACATAAAAAGTGGTATATGCATTCATTGACAACGTCTGGGTATAAATGGTATTAAATGTGATTTTATCGAAAATGAGGAGTAGAAGGAGTAGAAAGAGTAACCTTGTTATGAGTTATGATAAGGAAAGATTTAGAAACAAGATTGGTAGTCTCAATCTAAACAGAACTTAAATAGAATATACATTTGTCATGTTGTGTCAAATTCGCATTGAGAAAAGCAGTCTTTTAGCCATAACGTTTTCTCTAGTCATCCAAAAGAGATGATTCTTAATTTGGATTAAACTAGAGATATATGGCTACATTTTTTATAAAGATATTGAATTGTAATTCTAGCTCTAAGAGTCTTAAAATTTGTCATGAAGTGAAGAATTGGGTGCGGTGTTGGTGTATGAATGAAAAATTTGTCTTTGGAATTTAGGGGCCAATTTGAGATTGATATAAATATATTTGAGCAAAGTTGCCTTCTGGAAAGTTATAGATCTTTCTTTTATCTTTCTAACGGTATATTATATGAAAACTTTGGACATCGGAGTCAAAAGTTATGGTCTTGGCAAGTGGAGACATTCTGGAGCAAAAGTAAGACGAAGTTACTGTTCATCGTCTTAGTTTGACTTTTTGTGTCTTAGTTTAACCGTCTCATTTCGCTTTCGTCTCAGTATGATGTCAGCGATTCATCTCATGACGTCGTCATCATCTTAGTTTGACCGTCTCATTTTGCTTTGTCTTAGTATGACATCATCATCTTAGTTTGACCCCTTTAGAGATGGAATTGATTTTCAAGTTCTTCATGGAAGTTGTAGAGCTTCCTTTTATCTTTCCATTGATACCAAATTTGTCAAATTTGGAGTTCGGGATCAAGAGTTATGATTTTTGGAATTTTGGTTTTATATATATATGAAAAATCCTTTTGTTTTTGCTATTCTCCTCCCCTAATCCAACCCTTGTTCAATCTTTTGCTTATAATTTCTCCGTCCGACATCCGATTGACTTGGTTTTCAAAGCGTTGGATTCCTAAGACAATTATCTACATCATGATGGGAAATTTATAATTTTTTAGATTAAATTGAAAGAGATTGATTTAATCAAAGGGAGTTAAAAATTTTCTGATCATAGTTCAGTATTTTGGTGATTTCTTGGTCTGTGGAGATCCAATTGAGTTGATTTTTGAGGCAAAATTAAATAGAGACTTGGGGCTACAAGTCATATGAAGGAATTGAATTTCAATTTAGCCCCTAAGACTTCCAATTTCTAAATGGAATTTGGGTTTAGTGTGTAGTCTTGGATTAGAAAAATTTGAAAGTATTTTGGCCATAATTTTTGTTCTAGTTATCCAAATGAAATGATTCTTGATTTGGGTTAAACTAGAAAGATAAGGCTACATTTTGTCTGAAGCAAGTGAATTTTAATTCAGCCTCTAAGATTGTCAATTTTCAGATGAAAGTAAAGTGCTGGAAAATATGTTAGCATAATGATAGTCCGAGATTTTTGGACTATAACTCTTGATGTAGTGTACCAAATTTAATGATTTTGGTGGCATTATGAAATTAAGACAATGAGGAACATTTCTCTAGAAGGAACTTTTGGCAAATTCCTTCAATTGGATGGTTAGAAAATTGTCCTAAAGTAAGCTTGAATTTAAATAATATGTAGGGGCAATTTTGGATGTTTACTTAAAGGGTAAAGTTTTAAGGCATTCATGTAATGGCTTAATGGTCATTTTGTCTTCATTAAAAGGCAAGGATGTGGGCTGTCATTTTTGAGCAGCAGAAGACACGAAAATAGGAGAGAAAACAAAAGAAAGGAGGGAAGAGAGAAGAAGGAGAATCGGTGGAGAAAGAAGAAGAAGAAGAAGAAGCAAAGCTAAGGCACGATTTTGATGGATTTCAAGAGGGGTTTCGAACTAGTTTCAAGAGGGAAAAGCTGGAGGAGCTCAAGAGCTTTACTTTGAACCAAGAAATGCCAAAAATGCAGAAAAAAGGTAAGAGATGATTTTTGAGCTTTGAGTTTTTAGAGAGTATTTGGTTTGGATAGGTTAAGAATGTTATGTGATTGGCTTTTCTAAGGTTAGTTTTAGTGTTTATGCCCCAATCGATGGTCAATTTTGGATGGATATAAATTGGGGATTTTTGTTTTAAATTAGGGATTTGAATGAGGCTTTGGAGAAATTGATGCTTTGGACAAGTTTCTAGAAAGGATTTGAGGTGGGTAATTTGTTTATATCTTGAATTATAAGCTACGATTGTGATTTTGAAAAATCAAGAAACAAATTGTTTAAAAATTTCTATTTATGTTAATGTTTGACATTTATGATTTTTTAATGATTAAATTCATTGTTTTGAATTGATTTGAGAAATTGGAATAATTGATGTTTACATTGTTGATGAATAAAAGTGAAATTGCCATATGAATTTTGGCTTGATGAATGTGTAATGTAAATTGAATTTGTTTGAATAATGTTTTTAAGAAATTGTTATGATTTATGTATTCTTTGTGATTGGATGAATTAAGATTTTGATATGTGAATTTCATTTTGTTTGAATATGGCTAGAAAAAGAGAAATATTGGGTTGCTGCCATTTTTGAGTAAATTGATGGGTTATATGAATTGGTTTGTGTTTTGGGAGATTGAGGATTGTGGAGATTGAGTTTTTGTGTAGGTGCTTAAGTTTGGGTTGAAGATTGAAAAATTGGCTATTTGATTTTAGGGAGGGTGCTGTCCAAATTTAAAAAAAATGGACAGAAACTTCGACTAAGTTTTTGACACTCTTAGAGTGTGAATTGGATTGGAGGGTCTTCTTTAAGATTGTAGGACATGTTTAGAGCTTTCCAATGGCATATAATTTGTCATTTTTTGACTTAGGATGAAAGAGTTATAGGGTGTGGAAGTTTTCAGCTACTGTTGATGTGCCATTTTATGGCAGTAACTTTGGAAGGGAATTTCACCCTTTTAGAGCCTTCATTGATTTTTGCATCCTTCATGAAAGACGTAGAATATCTGTTCATCTTTCCATTGATGTATAATATACAATTTTTGGAGTTAGAAATAAGAAGTTATGAGGTTGGGAAATTCGCAGTTACTGTTCATATGGTAGTTTTACTGTTTCATTGGGCAGAAACTTTGGTTGTGTTTTTGACCCTCTTAGAGCTTGAATTGGATTGGGAGGTCTTCTTAAAAATTGTAGCACATGTTTAGAGCTTTCTAATGGTTTATAATGTGCCTTATTTGGAGTTAGGAGTAAAAACTTATGGGGGTTGGACCTAGTTCAGTTACTGTTCATATGGTAAATTTGGGCAGAATCTTTGGAAGGGTTTTTCACCCCTTTAGAGTCTTCATTGATTTTTGCATCCTTCATAGAAAATGTAGATTATCTTTTACCCTTTCCATTGAGGTATAATATGCAATTTTAGGGTTTTGGAGTAAGAAGTTATGAGGATTGGAAGAATACAGTTACTGTTCATAGGGTCATTTTATGGGCAGTAACTTTGAAGTAGTTTTTGACTCCCTTAGAGGCCATATTGGTTTTTTTAAACCCTTCATGAAAGTTGTAGAGTTTTCTTTGAGCTTTTTATTGATACCAAATTGGCGAAGTTTGGTGTTCGGTGTGAAGAGTTATGAAATTTTTTTTAATTGAAGAATAGGATTTCTGATTGGGCCCTAAGCCTTTATACTTCAGGAGGGAAATTAAGGTGAATTTTCAAGACTTGTTCGAAGGTAAATAGATTTAGTTCGTTTTGTTTTTTAGGATTGTCTTTTCTAAATTGGTTGAATTCATTGTGTTTAAATGATTTGGAAATTTCTAAAGTGTTGCATTCTTTGATTTTGATGTATGAGAATCCTTTGGTTTTTGAATGATTGAAATATGATTATGGATTTTGTGTGACTTTATGTTCGATTATGACATGTCACGAAAAGCAAGTTTTCGAAATGTGCCTTCAGGCAATACGAATTTTCCAAGTGTGATATGTGTTATGTAGGTTTGGTTAGGTCCCATAAGTTGAGTCAAGTCGACTTGTCTCGTTTTTAATAGGCTTCTCCCGCCTGCCCGCTAGTGGCACTGGAGCTCCGAATTCAGACTCCCATAAGTTCACGGCTACACTGGACCGCTATGCGGGAAAGTGTAGTTCGTTTCGTTCACGGCTGCACAGGACCGCTATGTGGGAATGTGCAGTACATTCCGTTTTGGACCGAACCAAACCATTATGATATGTTATGTGATTTTGCTGTGTTTATAATGTGACGCATTTATATGTGATGCATTCATGTTTCAATTTATTTATAAATTGTGAAAAGTTTTGGAATTTTGAGGAATGAGAATTTGAGATTTTCAACCGTGAAAGTTTTGGAAACTGTTTTTGAATAATTTGAATGATTTGAAAAGTTTGAAAATGAGTTTTTGGATAAATTTTCGAATGTGAAAGGATTATAAATGGAAAACTGCTTGAAAAAAATGACTTTTGCTTATTTTTTAATTTTTAAACATGTTATCCACGAGCAATAAGCTCACCCCCTTCATTCCCATCCGCAAGTGATGAGAAGAAGATCGGGTGAAAGAAAATGAAGTTTTCCGTTTGTTTGTGTTCATATTGTATTATTGTTAAGTTAGATGGTTGTTGAGAAAATTTAGAATTGTTGTGTATTGTGTACTTTGGATTATGGTAATTGGTTTTGTAAATGGCTTGAAATGCCATAAAGGTTTGTAAGCGTTAAATTCATGATGATAATGAGTTATGATTTGTACATGGATATGTCATATGGGTATGTATGTGGGATTGATATATATAAATTGTGTATGATTAGGGTGTATGGTTTGCGATTGTATATGAATTTGATTGGTTTGCGTTTGGATTGGATTATGAAATTGTATAAGAGTGTAAATGGGATTTGAAGTGTTTAGGTTTAGAATTGTGTTTGATTGTGTTTGGATTCCGGACAGGAGGTCCGATGAATGTTGTTGATGGATGGGACTTAGAAGTGCGTTTAAAACATTGCAGATTTTTGGGTTTCTTACAAATACAGCCGTTATGCTGCCCGATTTTCGATAAAATTGGTTTTATGGCAAAGATAGAATAAGAATAAGATTGTTGTTAAAGATGTTATTGAGATATAGTGTGATTAAGAATTGTATGAATTGAGTTTCGATTGAAGATGAATTTCCAAATGGGAAATTATATTGTTTTGTATCAGTTTGATTTGAACTGAAAGGAATGAAAAAGAAAAAGAAAGAAAGAAAAAAACAAAAATTTTATACCAGATTTTCGGATTGGTTTAGTCTTAGGGTTTCCAACGCAACTCACGACGTATCCAATTCTTTGATTTCGATCATGTTTTTGCTTCCGCAATTTGTTATCCGAGTATATGATTAATCCGATTCGATTCACCGTTCTTCGCTTTTGCTTCTGATGAGTTCCTTCGATTCCGCTTATGTTTTGGTTTTCTCCTTCGGTTTCCGACTCGATTCATTGTGATTCGATTTTGTTCGCTTTGTTTTCCGTTTTCTGTTACACTTTTCCGGTTGGGATCCGGTTCTGAGATCGGGTCCAACATTCATCATATGATCCTCCAATATGGTCTTTATCTTTTAGAGTTGATGTCTATCTATTGAGATCTTATCTTCCACATCATCCATGATCTCCCCCAGATCTTCATCTAAGCTCATAGCCTTCCATAACATACTGGTCTGGTATAATGCTTACCCAAGAGAAGTCCATTATTTATGGTTTGTCTATTTGAATACACATTAAGTCCTTAGAGCTCTCACATGTCTCCTTCATGTATATGATCCAACTAACCTTCAACCCAATGTAGTTCTCAAGCTATCTTTTAGTCTCACATCTAAATCTTGTATCTCGTTGAAGATTTATGCCAATGTGTGTTGAGGCAAGTTTTAATCAAACCTTTAAAATGCTGCAAGCGCATAGGTTATAGGTGTAGTATGTGATCCCTCGAGGAGTTGTTGAACCAATTTTAATTCTAAGTTATTTAAGGCCTCTTATTAAAAGAAATAAAAGCTTCATAAAAAAGTTACACAAAAAAGTGAACTTATGAAGATGATTAATTGGAATTTAAATGTAATATTATCACACAAAGAAAATCAAATTGAGCACCACCAAATTAACAATGGAAATCACATAACGAAAGATTAGCCAATTATGAGAAAGGGGATTCATCATATCATCAAATGCTAATATGGTTACTTTTGAGTTAATACGTGTCAGTCCTAGACTTTCAAGTGGTGGATTACTCTCTCTCGAGTTATAATCATTAAACCCTAAATCATAACCCCTAATTGAATTACGAAAATTTTGATCTCTCAATTACTAAAAAACCCACAATTCCAATAAGATCTTAAGCCCTGAAATAGACTATCGGGTCCTTACACAAGATCTCTCTTCATTTAAATTCCTAATTTGATTATTTGCATGATCTATTAGATTGTTTAACTCTTATTACCCAATCTAATCATTTTGCTATTAGTTCACTATCTCTATTTGTTACCAAAGCATGCAAAAACAACAAGTTGTATCAACACCTAATGTATCAACAACAAAAGAAATCACATTAACATTGATTTAAGAACATATCCTTTAAGAAGTTTAGAATATCGTGATCAAACCCAAATCCATCACTATAAAATCCATCTTATACATTCAAAAGAAAGAACAATAATGATGAAATGAAATCAGTTGGAAGGTTCAGAATAGATAAGGAAGATAGCAGCACTATAGCCTTTCGTCTCCTTCTTCCTTTCTCCTCGTTCCCTCTTCTTCTTCCTCTCTCCTTGGATCTTTCTCAAGGTGGCAAAAAATGGAGCTCCTTTTTAGGTTATTTCTCTTTCTTTATATAGTATTTTCCATTTAGGTAAAACCTTAGGGTTTTCATGTGCCTAAAAAGTCCGAAAAGTCTTTTGAAAACTTAAGTCCAGAAGGTTGTCCGCGTCTTTTGTTATGCAAGTCACGATCATAGCCCTAACCATGGTTATGGCCTATAGTGCCATGATCGTGGTACAAGATTTTTCTCTCTTTCACGATCGTGACAGAGGGGCAAACCCACCAAGCTTTTGTCACGATCATGGCACACATTCTCAGGCATGGGTTAGGTTCTGGGCTTTTTCCGATTCTCCTTCATTTTTTGATATTTGTTCTAAAAAACTAATAAATACATCAAATCACCTCAAATACACAAAATTTAAGCTCAATAGCATACTCTAAGCCTTAACACACTCAAAACACAAATTTCTAACTAAATAACACAATACTAACCTAAACATGCACTAATTATTCAATTTAATAACTAAAAACACACTAAACTACCCATTAAAAGATTATGCAACCTACCACTATCAATGTGCTCCAATGAATGCCAACTCATCTACAATAGTCGTTTTCTTTGCCTACTCGTAAGTCTCTGTCTTGTTTATTCATCCTGAATGTCAAACATTGGTCAAGGCTTGTTAATGCCTACATGATTCCATTATTAGGACTTAAAGGTCTTACACCTAGCTCCTTACACTTAATAGTTGTTTCTTTTAGAGATTAAAAAAAAGTAGTTTTATTCATCTTAATGATTTCATTATCTTTCAACTTTAGCTTGTTGGTACATAATTCTCTAAGGAATTTCACATACCCCCACACTTTCTTGTTTGTATCTAACAGTGGTATATTCACCTTAACCTTCTGAAAAGTCTCTAGATCTCCTTATCCTTATCCTTCTTGTTTGACTTTGCACCTGCTAGGGTAAGGTGGATGGTTAGTCTTAACAACAATTTGGGATTCAACATTTACCTTTGAGCTAGATGATTTATCCCTTTCTCCTTCGAGCTCCCTCACAATTTCTTCTTAATTATCCATCCTTCGAGTAGCCCTATCAAGAACCTTAAGCTTCCTACAACTCCTCAAGGTGATTGCAATAACATTCTTCATATTTATCATAGTTTGTGATATCATTTTTCCTCCTCTTTGGGCTTCTAAACTGTTGATAGCCTTTTTCATTTGTCTCATCTAATTCTCTAAGTTTTGAATGCTGGACCTTGTCTCCCAAAATTTAGATTTGGTTTACTGCTAAAGCTACTGCAAATCTTACTGCAATTGCAAAGTTTTAGTTGCAAGAGACTTAACTATATATTTTAATGATGTATATGAGGTAGAGGAGGGGGCTTATGGTTTAGGTGAAAATTGATGTGCACCTTGTAACCTATTTGGGAAGTATTTTTACTGCTTATTCTATCCATAATTTACGTTCGGGTGATCTCTCCAACCTGGGTTATAGTTATGCGAATATTGTTATGTTGTTTGTTGAAATTTCCCCTATAACTTTGAAATAATCCATCTTTCCATCTTATAAAGTTAGACCCCTTTTATTAGATGGTTCATTTTTGCACATATACCATAGGCTTTCACTTGTGCCTGCCATCAATTTGCCTAACAAAGTATGTTTGTTCATCTAAATGATGTTTTATGGATGAAATGTTTACCTCACTTATCCTACAAACATCGTCGTTGATGCCATATTATTGAGTGCTTATTACTATAAGCTCGATTAAAATTCTAACCTCCACAAGAGTCTTTTCACACAATGCTTCACCACTTATTGCATGTACCAAGCTCCTATCCATAGGAAATAATCCTTCATAAAGGTATTGGATGAGGAGTTGTTTTGTGATATTATGGTGAGGGTAGCTTGCACACAAGTTCTTAAACCACTCCTAATACTCATAAAAGGATTCTCTATGATGTTGCTTTAACTTGCAAATCTCTTTCCTTATATTGGTTATCTTTGATGCTGGAAAGTACTTCTCTAGAAAGAACCTTTTTTATTTTGATCTATGTGCTCACACACCCTACAGGCAAATAAAAAATTCAGTATTTTGCTACCTCCTTCAATGGAAAAGGAAAGACTATCAACATATCTACTCCTTTGTCACAGCCTGAGGTTTCATACTAAGGCAGACCACATCGAGCTCCTTGAGATGCTTATGAGCATCCTCACCAAGAAGACCATGAAAGTTAGGAAAAAGATGGATTAAGCCAAACTTAAGCTCAAAATTAATGTGTTCAGTAAAATTTTAAAAAGTAATGCACAAGGGTCTTTGAGTTAAGTTTAGGGTAGCCAACTATTTTAGAGCTCTCATATTGGCCATAATTTCTTCAAATTTAATCTTTTACTGTGTTCTCGGAGTTTTTCTAGTTTTTGTTTGCAACCTTACAGTGTCTTTTTGACCTCTTGATCAAATTGTATAGGTTCTTGATGAGGCGATCTCATCACTACCATATGCAAACATTATAAAGTATGAAAATCATGAAATAACTGTAAAAAAAATTATAAAAATATATACTAAAAACCAATTAGAAAAACTAAATCACTTCACTCCTCTACAACAGTGCCAAAATTCTTGATACGTGTCTAACATAGATGAAAATAAGACCTAACTCTGCATAACTAAATTTGTAATTATGGTGAGCAAGGATCATATCTATAGAGGAAATGTATATAGCTTTTGTAATGAATAAATCAGTGTTTAGGTTTTTAGAGGTGGGGGTTGGGGGAGTTAGTTGAATTCGATTAACAAAATAAAGTAAAAGTAAACTATTGAAGGTAAATTAAATCAAACAATAGAAAAGTGACAAAATTAACCAATAGGTTTCGAATCTAGTTTGTGGTTCAATTTCAACCTTCACACAAATGTGCACAATCAATTGTTATGTTGTTATTCAACCTCTTCTTGAAACCGTTAACCATAGATTAACAATAAACTCTATTAGCTCCAATTTTTCCTTAGGTTGTATCTAATTAAAATAAGCTTTTTAATTAGGTTTAGCTATCAGAAAACCTAGAAGTAGCTCTTTAAATTTAGTGTGACAATTGCATTATATAATAGGAAAAAAGGTTAATCTATGCAAAAATTGCATAAGCTCGGGTCAGTTAACTTATGCTATCCTAATAATGCTTAACCATTATTTTACCATAATTGAAATAGATGTACAACGATTACATATTGCAATCTAGATTCTAACAAAGACTTCATACGTAAGTGATCTATTTAAAGTGTTTAAATCATTCATACATAAATTCCAAAACATTAGTCATAAAATAACACAATCAACTCCAAAAGAGAGTGAGAACAACATTACTAGATTAAGAAATGCCTAAATATGTTCATCGACCTCGATATCCCCTTTGAACCGAAAGGATGAAGTGTAGATCCTTATATATCTCCAAAGGGTAGGAAAACTGCCCCTTTCATGTCTCTAAACTTGTTGTGGCCCCCTTTGACCTCTTAAATTCCCTTTTATAATAAAACTAGGGTTTTGGCGCAATGCATAGTCAAGTAGGTAACCATAGGTATGAAAATTGCAAAAATCGTGAACTTAATATTCATAATGAGATGTACAACCACTTATATGGTCGTGAAGCTCACTTACACAACCTCATAAGTCTGTACACAACTGTGTAGATTGTATGAGAGGTTGAAATTGTATCTTCATTCTCCAACATGCTTCTGGTGAGTTATACAATACCATACAAGGTCGAGTAAGGTGCAATAACTTCATTTCTTTCATTCTTTGTCCCATCTTTACCATAATTCATACCCCTTTTATTCTACAATCAAAAGAAAGATTGAACATCAATAAGACAACTCCAAGGAAACATTTTAAACTCATTTTGTTTCTTGCTCCTCCAACTTGTACCAAAACTAAAATATGAACCAAAATAAGTATCTTTAGTATTGTAATATTAATCACTAAATATTAGGAAGTACATATATAGTCAATCAAGCACTTTCAATTTATTAATTTTAGGTATTTAAATAAGGTATTATATAAATTATAAATATAAATGTATATACATATTTATTATATATGAAAGTAAATATATAGATATATCAAAACATTATTAATTCTTAATTTACTATTATTTAAAACATACATGTATGATATATTGTGATAAAAATTTATTATTTATAACATGTTTAAAATGTTATAAAAATTATGGTAAATTATAATCAATTTTTTTTCTAATTAACAATATTAGCCAAAACTCATAAAGTAGCAATAAAATTCTCAAATTTTCAATTTATAACAAAAGTAACTCATTGTTAGTCTTATAGTTAATGGAGTTAGTGTGGCATGCTACATCAACAAAAAAGTTTGCTTCCGCCTAGTAAGAAATTAACATGTTGGCTAATTGATTAAAAATTGAAAGAAAGAGAAAATGATATGATACTAGTATAGGTGGCAAATTGCTAATAGGGTAGGTTGAGTCAAGCTCATCACTTGCTCAACCTAACCTGGCCCTCCAAGATATAGGCCAATAACCTCATTTTGGCCTTAAATTTCTAAAATGTGGGAAATATGATTTGATTTTGTAGTAAGATATTGGATCATTCGGATTGGATTTTGAGATGACTCCCTAATTTGAACTTAACCCAAATTTTAATCAACTTAACCTAAAATCTGACCAATTTAGAGCTGATTTATCAATCATTAAGGTTCGGACCATGTAGCGCCCCCTTACCGCAGAGTACGCACCGGGATGCCCAGAGGTCACTCCGGTACATATCCTACGATAAAGGCACGCTACGCTCAAACACTACACTAACTCCACGTGGCATCATATCAATAATTGCTTATAAAGCATCAATATGAAATCCATAATAGTTTGAAACCAATTGTTTCCTCATTTCATTACTCAAAAACAATACTATACATTGTGATTTCAAGTCTTACTACATAGT
>JANVCL010000005.1:32017820-32027872 GCA_026546855.1 Erythroxylum incrassatum | reverse complement strand
AATCGAACCTGGAACCTAACCGTAGGTCCCGCTCTCAACCATCAAGCCACACCCCTTGAGGGCCATATGGAAATTAATAGAACCCTAAATCTATGATAATTTAAGAGTTTTTAGCCCAAGCCAATTTGTCAAAATTTTTGTTAAAAAGTCCATTACAAACCTAGAAATCTATTTGATATAGGAACCATATTATGTTTTGATTGCTTAAGTTAATCCATTCTGCTTTATCATGTAAATCATATCATTTAAGTTAATTTATAAATTTCGTTATATTTTTAGGAATTATATCATCTTTAAGTGATTTAAATATAAAAATAATCAATCTCTCATTATAACATATGAACTTATTGAAATCAAATCCATTAATCTCATTTCATTTGAGCAAATTTAGTCTTTTAAACTAAAAATCACCAATCTCAAATGTAAAAAAAAAATCACCAATCTCATCTTATCTTAGCATATGTAGTCTTTTAAATCAAAACTATCAATCCCAATTTACTTTTACGTATTAATTTAAAACATAAATGTCACACCCTTCATATCATCATTAGGCCATGGAAATTATTTCTAAACCCACTTCATTCATGTCATAATTAGGTTAATAAAATTCATTTTTAAAGTCTATTTCATTCATATCATAATTACGTCCCTAAATCATTTTTAGTAAGTCTATCTTGTCATCTCATATTTTACATTGTTTAGATTAATTATTTAATCTATATCAGTTTAAAATTCAAACCGTTTTCAAGTTCTAATTCATTCTTATCAAAATTTAGTCTTTAAGTTGTTCACATTCAATTTTCTCCTGTAATTGACCTATTTTTATATTTGCATTCATTCATCTCATTTTGCTTAACAAATGTAAACCTAGCATAGAGCTAAGTAAATTTTTTGACGAAATTAATTTGAGGTGCCTACATCTTTTCAGTTTGTAATCAACCTTTAAACTTCTTTTTACTTTTAGAGGTCGATTAGTTTCACTTAAATTTTTTTTGATGTGATATTTAGTTTTTCATTTCTTATTTATTACTTTATGTTTTCCTTTCAAATAAAAACAAAATTTTCTTGATTGTGAAAGCTTAATATTATATATTACATAATACTTAATGATAAATTATTTTTATAAGTTAATTAATTATTTAAATTTTATTTTAATCTCCTTATATAATATTAAAATTTATCAAAAAAATATTTTATTTTATTAAAATGAACAGCGAATAATTAAATAGTTATTTTAAATAGAATTCCAACTATAACTGAAAATTTTTATTTGAAATTATATATTTTGAAGATATTTTAAATTTAAGTTATATTTATTAATAATTATTAAAGTAAAATTATTTTATTTTTAAATTTTAATTAATTATAAAAATTCCATTAAGTTAGTAAATTAAATTATTTATATTTGATTAATAATTAATTTTAAATAATTAAATATGTAATAATGAATTCATAATTCTTATTAATAATTAATATTAAATAATTTCTATTTAATTAATATTATGAAAAATAAAAACACTTTTTATTGTTTTCGTAATTTATGAAAATCGGAAGAAACTAAAATTAAAAACAAAAGCTATGAACTCTATCAAACATATTTTTCTCCTAAATTTGAAAACAAAAACATACAAGCAGTAATTTGCTGACAATGTATGTTCTTATTTCTTAAGTTTTTATATCTTACGTTCAATTAAATAGATGGCGATTGTAATAAATTATTAGTTAATACCATCACTAATCCCTTCTAAGACGTACATGACAGGTCAATGACATTAAAAATGTAGAAACCTACAATTAAAAGGGATTTTTATTAAATGATAAAATATTTCTAAAATTTTTATGCTTATATATATAAATGATCAAAGTTTCAAATGTCTTCATCAGGTAATATAATAAAATAATAAAAGTTTCAAAAGTAACGCAATTTGATTATATCTATCTACATGGTTGTATTAATGCATTAGTTTATTCTAAATCGTTACTACATATGATATGTTTATTCTGTTATAATCCAATCCATAAATATAATATATTAAATTATCAATCTTTCTTTTCTATATATTCACCTAACATTAAACCTTAATATCTTCAATTCTGCAACAGACAAGAAGTCATAGTTAGCTTGGTTTTGCAAATGCAACCGTTTAAAACAGTGAATAGTAATAAGTTTTAATTTTAAATATAAAATATCAGTTGTTTATACTAGATCGTAAAAACCTGATAAAAATAATTTTAATTTGTATGTATATAAAATTGTATTATTATAGGTAGAAATATAAGCATCTAAATCCGTTAGAAAGTTTTACTAAGTTTTATACGTTAATTATTTTAAAACTTTGATCACGTATCAAGAGTAACAATTTGACTACGGAAACTTTTATCAAAGCTTCGTTGAAAATGTGCTATTATTCATAAGAGTTGTTATATTGATTACTTCTATTGTCTTGTCCATCGGTACATACACGTAATGTTGATATTTTGTGTACACATGCATGTGTCAAATTCGAAATCGTCCGATATACGCTTACTTTGTTGCAAGTATTTATGCACAGACGAAAGAAAACAAGGCAGAGATGACAGTCCCATTTGACATTCTCGTGATAAATATGAAAATGAAGTAAAAAATTGAAGGGGGTTAATTATTTTGCAAACTTTTTGCAAATTTATTTGACACCAACAAAATAAAACAAGCAAAATCAAAATAGTAAAAATATCAGAAATTTGGTAACGCAGTTCGGCACATTTTGCCTACGTCTGCGTGGCCCTCACCCAACTTAATCACTTTCATCGAAGTACAATAGTTTTACCCAAGGTTTTACTGAGTCGACACCACTCAACCCTTAGCACTATCTCTCAATCTCACTTTCCGTGAAAGAATTTCACACCTCATAATACGATCGACTCGTGTTAAACTTAACAGAGGATTTTTTCAATCAACCCAATAGTACGACCACCTCGTACTAACCTCAACAGAGGATTTTCTCAATAATATTTGATAATAAAGATAAAAAAATAAACAACTCAAGTGATCAATTAACTAAAAACAAAATAATAATACACTTGAAAAAAAGAACAACTTCTCAATAAGTTTCGTTTCACTGAGATAGATATGGAAGTCGTCGCAATACCAACAGATTGACTCACATCAACACCAACACGAAGCCACAAAATCTTAGAAGACCAAGTCTACGGTATTTTCAATCCACAAAACCAACTCACAGCTAATTCGTCTCCTTCCTCTAGCCACTGAAACCTTATATATAAAACCCATTTAATCACTACACCGTGACTATCAATTCATCATAGCTTATATGACTCACTCACGTTGTTCCAGCATAGCACACTCTCATCCTATGCCACCATACACTCACATTTCCCAATAAGTAATTAATGCACACCAATGAACAATTAAAGCATACCCACTCCAACGTTTTTATCCCTCACACAATATATACTTCAGCCATGTTTTTCCCATAACTCTATTTAACGCACAAGCCCCACTACTCCATAAGTCACATACATGATGCGTTATTCAGCTCTAAATCTCATATGCGCAGCCACCCAAATTTTTCATTAACTCCAACAACTGCCATAACACGCACACACACGGGGTTTCTCAAGTGACCAACACAGCTTCAACAAAAAATTTCCAATTCATGTGTTGTTGCAAACTCACATCTAGGTTTTCTTCAATTGCATGTAGTAATAGACTCCATTAAATAAAAAAAGTGAGCAATATTTGTGTGACGTGAATTCCACTAAAAGATGTCCATCTTGTCCACGCAAATATACAATAGTCCAATAACTAAAACACACCAGCCCATTTACGATTTGGACTTCAATTAAAACACAATTTTAACTCATCACCATCCATCCAATTAATAATTTTAGTTTCTTATATGTCCAATTCAAAATGCTAAAACCAAACAAAGAATATATAAAATATATTCTAACAATCTCTCCCTTTTTGGCATTTTTGTCACAAACATAAAACTCCACATAAATAATCATAATTGGACATATAAATATGAAATTCACAATGCTCTCCCTTAATCAAATATCTAGTTACAAAGAACACCAATCATCCAAATTTCTCCCCCTTGGGACAAAAAGATGCCAAAAAGTATGACGAATAGTCAGCATATATCTTGAAATCTCCCCCTCAATGGAACATTCACCATAAATAATCTGATGTCTTCCCCTTGGGACAAAAACATAATCATAATAATCACCAATAGATGCAGCGGAAGAACCATAAGCATGTCAATATGACAATTTACCATCATTCAAAACAATGAGAGATATGCCCGAAAGCAAGAGAGATACCCAAAAGAGATCCATATCGATGAGAGAGCTGCAAAGTCTTTTGTAGAGCCAAATAGAAGTCGCTAAGCAAACTACTAAAAAGATGAGACGACAATAGCAACATAAAACTAAAAAACAAAAAATTCTTTCTTTCTCTTTTTTGTTTTGTTTTGTTTTTTTATTTTTTTAACAACATAAAAAAATACTTCAAAATTGTAAAGCACACTATCCCTGTGCCCCTCGAAGAATCTCAAACCTGGGCTTACTCTTTGGCTCGAATGAAGATGTGCAACACAAATAGCCTGTAAGTTCTTGATAATCAACCTTTTTCTTTCTCTTGTTTTTCTTCTTTCACCCACATCTCCAAAAACATTTTTTGCTGGATGATTTCTTCAGATTCGAGATAAAGAACCTCTATTTAAATTAGATGCCATTGTTTTGGTTGGTTCATCATCCAAAGTAACTGAAAGTTTTTTAGTTTCTGCAGTTACTTTCTCAGCAGTAACTAACTGTAAACCACTTTCTGCAATTGCTCCATCTGCAGTAAGTAGCTGTAAGTCACTTTCTACAGTTATTTCATCTACAATAACTAACTGCAAGTTTGGACATTTTCTTGTTTTTCCTTCACTACGTTACTTCACCCTTTCTAATCCAAGCTTACTTCGATACCATGGGATGCTGCTGAAAATTGAATGGAGAGTGTCTAAATTTTCGATTTTGACCCTTTGAAACATAATTTGCAACATCTTGTAGCATCTCGGTATTATATACCCGATAACTCCGCAAAAGTGACAAGTGGGTATAAATCTTCGATTCTTTTTCGACGCTTCTACCTCTTGGTCTGATCTAAACATATCAAAATTTTCTTCATTCACTTTCGAGCACTCACCTTTATAGCCAATTCCTTGAAGATCCCCTTTAACTTTACCAAATTTCAACAACTTTTCTAGCTTTTCGGTACCTCCATTCAACATCCTCAATCCCTTTTCGGTACTTATCAATTTCATTCTAGCTTCACCAAGCTCATTCGACGTCAACATCAACTTCTTTTCTAATTCTTGTATGGTGTTCTTCATGGAAAGATTCTCTTTCTCCAATCTTTCATTCAATCTACAAGTTTTCACCCATTTTTCATATATAGCTTTGTAATCCTCGTAAATATTCCCTTTTTTATCATCTAGGCCACTTCCAACGCTGTCATAATCTGATATTCGATCTTGAGCTGAATTGTTTTTGAAAATTTCTGATTTTCCCTCTTTTTGACCTTCAGTTACTTCCTCTTTAGTTACTGTTAAGCAAGTAACTGGACTTTTGCTATATAAGGCAACCAACGCAGCACTATTAGCTATTTCTTTTTCGCTACCATATTCACTATCGGTGCTTGTGAAGGACTTTTCTTTTTTCTTCTTCACAGTATTGGCACATTCGGATTGAATATGTCCAAAACCTTGACATTCATGACTTACCTTCCGTTCACCCTTTTGTGTCTTGACTTGTTGTCTTGAATTGTTACTCGATGAACTTCTACCATATTGTCTAAAGTTGGATCTGTCCTTCTTAATTCTTTTCAACCATTTACCAAAATTTCGTGTGAGTAGTACCAAGTCTTCGTTTTCATCTTCCACATCATTAACACTTTTTCTAGTTTCCACTTATAGTGCCTCTCTTGTAACCATGTTTGCGAAACTAGGATCTGCACCAATTTGCTACCAAGTTCTGAATCGGTGACCTTTCTTTGATACCAATTGAAAAACCGAAGGGAGTTAATTATTTTACAAACTTTCTGCAAACTTATTTGGCACCAACAAAATAAAAACAAGCAAAACTGAAATAGTAAAAATACCAGAAATTTGGTAACGCAGTTCGACACACTTTGCCTACGTCTGCGGGGCCTTCACCCAGCTTAATCACTTTCACCGAAGTACAATAGTTTTACCCAAGGCTTTACTGAGCCAATACCACTCAACCCTTAGCACTATCTCTCAACCTCACTTCCCGTGAAAGAATTTCACACCTAGTAACATGACCAAATCATGTTAACTTCAACAGAGGATTTTCTCAATCAACCCGATAGTACGACCACCTCGTAATAGCCTCAAGAGAGGATTTTGTCTACAATATTTGATAATAAAGATAAAAAATAAACGACTCAAGTGATCAATCAACTAATAACAAAATAATAATACACTTAAGAAAAAAAACAACTTCTCGATGAGTTTCGCTCCACTGAAATAGATCTGGAAGTCGTCGCAACACCAATAGGCTGACTCACATCAACACCAACACGAAGCCACAAAATCCTAGAAGACCAAGTCCACGGTATTTTCAATCCACAAAATCAACTCACAACTAATTCGTCTCCTTCCTCTTGCCACTGACACCTTATATATAAAACCCATTTAATCAATACATCGTGACTATCAATTCATTATAGCTTATATGACTCACTCACGTTGTTCCAGCATAGCATACTCTCATCCTATGCCACCATACACTCACGTTTCCCAATAAGTAATTAATGCACACCAATGAACAATTAAAGCATACCCACTCCAGCGTTTTTATCCCTCACACACAATATATACTTCAGCCATGTTTTTCCCATAACTCTATTTAACGCACAAGCCCCACTACTCCGTAAGTCACATACATGATGCGTTATTCAGCTCTAAACCTCATATGCGTAGCTACCCAAATTTTTCATTAACTCCAATAGCTGCCATAACACGCACACACACGGGGTTTTTCAAGTGACCAACACAGCTTCATCAAAAAATTTCCAATTCATATGCTGCCGCAAACTCACATCTAGGTTTTCTTCAATTGCGTGTAGTAATAATAGACTCCTTCATTAAGTCAAACAAGTGAGCAATATTTGTGTGACGTGAATTTCACTAAAAGATGTCCATCTTGTGCACGCAAATATACAATAGTCCAATAACCAAAACACACCAGCCCATTTATGACTTGGACTTCAATTAAAACACAATCTCAACCCATCGCCATCAATCCAATTAATAATTTTAATTTTCTTATATGTCCAATTCAAAATGCCAAAACCAAACAAAGAATATATAAAATATATTCTAACATGAAGTAATACTGGCTATGTCATGTTATGAACAATGTCTTCCATACCACTGGATTTACAAAGAGTCATTAGTAGTTCAACATAATATTCCTGGTGCTGACAATGTCCATGTCTATAGCCACTATGAAAAGAGTTAGACAACCCAGAAAAATCAGTAGCCACACCATACATGTAAGATCAGGCCATATCTACAAAAATTAAGGTTAGAAAAGTAGAGTGAAAGAGCCAATAGCATCGAAAATGACAAATTTGGTGGTGGCTATTGGTGAAAAGCCTCCACCTACCCGTAAATCCAAAACCATATAATGCAAAATTATTTGGTTCTACTGGAGGAGCTGTTTCTAGCTTCTGTTCTGTCGGACCGCTAGGAATACTAACACCAATATAGCTCAACTAAATATGTTACCCCTACCATACAAAAGAGCAAGTTTCTCCTCCTTAGACCAAATTTGAACAAAACTGGAAATTCTTGAGGTTGCAACTTGCAAGTGAAATCAAAGCCATTTGTAAATCCAAGACTGGCAGAATAGATAGTCACACAAAGTCACAGTACATTCCTATGTAAATTTTCATGTTTAATATTCAAACATCAACCCATAAATCATTCATGTCTATTAAGATCTTAAATATAATAATAATTACATAGATGAAGCAAATAAATCACTTTCCTTGAGCTAAATTCGACATGATGTAAAGAGAAATTTCAACAATCACAAACTAGTTTCTCTCCCTTAACCCTCTTTTTGTAGTAGATAGCTTGATGGATAGTCAAATATGTTCATACTATATTTATTTTGTTTGTCTACTTAATTAGGGTAGAGAGAGGACTAGTTTATATATATGTCAACATTAAATCTTATATGTCGATCAAGTACTAAATTTAACGATCAAGGTTTAATATACTATTAAACAAAGAAAAACCTTAAAAAATTTTTAATATGGGCCGACAAAAAATATGGCCATAACATTAGGCCATATTTCTTATATTCTACCACTTGGCTGGATGTTTTATCATTACATTTAATAGTATAATATAAGGATAGTAAAAATTAAATCTTATAAACTGTTAACATCATAAGCATCTGAACACAACAAATCACATAATATGGATAATGGTGGTCATACACAATATAGTTGTATACTCCCATCCATATACCACTACATTAAGAACTTATAATGTTTAGGTTCATAAGTTGCATAACAACATAAAGTCCACATAATTGTTATGAAAATATGTACAAATTTCTTATTCAAACAATCTTCTATACATAAACATAATGAATAAGAAATATAAAATTCAAATCCATATTATTATTGAGCTTAAGAGTGTTAAAACATCATCATCTAATATTATTTTCAATCATCAATACAACAAAGACTCATCCTAAGCACATGTTCTTTAAATGTCTTTGGTTGCAAACCCTTAGTTAGAGAATCTGCAACTATAAGATTTGTCCTAATATGTTCTATATATACTCTTTGTTTTTTAATATCCTCTTTAACAACAAAATACTTTAATTTCATGTGTTTTGTACCTCTGGAGTACTTGTCATTTTTAGAGAAGAAAACTGCTGTAAAGTTATCATAATAAATTTTCAGCGACTTGCTTGTTGTGTCGACAACTCCAAGCCTTGAAATAAAGTTTTACAGCCATAATACATGAATTATAACATCATAACAAGCTACAAATTATGCTTCCATAGTGGATGAAGCAATGATAGACCGTTTGAAACTTTTCCATGAGATTACTTATTTAGCTAATAGGAACATATAGCCAAATGTTGACTTTTTACTATCAACACTCCTAGCAAATCTAAATCTGAATATCCAATCACTTCTAAATGATCAGACCTTTTATAAGTGAGCATGTAATCCTTTGTTCCTTGAAGATACCTCAACACTTTCCTTGCAACCTTCTAATGATTAATACCAATATTATTTTGACATCTACCTAGCGTTCCCACTGCAAAACTGATGTCAGC
Source organism: Erythroxylum incrassatum (assembly GCA_026546855.1). Classification (NCBI taxonomy): domain Eukaryota; kingdom Viridiplantae; phylum Streptophyta; class Magnoliopsida; order Malpighiales; family Erythroxylaceae; genus Erythroxylum; species Erythroxylum incrassatum. The sequence goes on along the minus strand of JANVCL010000005.1, from coordinate 32,018,494 downwards.
TCTAGTACAGATTTGTAAGTACATCAAACTGCCCACAACAGAAGCATATATAATTGTTTCCATTTCCTTACATTCCACATCATTATTTGGACATTGTATAAAACTAAATTTATCTCCATTTTAATTAGGGACTACACTTGCTGAGCACTTGCTCATGCTAAATTTCTTTAAAAAAATTCAATATAGGTTTTCGGAAACAATCCTAATAAGCCTTTTGATCTATTACGGAATATTGAAATTTTAATCACATCAGATGCCTCTCCCATATCTTTCATTTCAAAACTCTTATAAAGAAATTCTTTAGTCTTATGCAACATACCTAAGTCAATAGTAGTGAGCACAATGTTATCAACATACCAAACTAGAAATATATACTTTTGCCTACTATTCTTTAGGTAAATACACCAATCAATAGTGATTTCTACAAAATAGAAAGAAGTAATAGTATTATTGAACTTAATATACCATTGTCTGGAAGCTTGTTTAAGTCCATATATTGACTTCTTTAATTTACACACCATACTTTCTTTACCTTCAATGGAAAAACTTTCAGGTTGATCTATATAAACTTTCTCCTCAAGATCCTCATTCAGAAAGGTTGTTTTCACATCCATCTGATGTAGCTCTAAATCAAATTGAGCCACTAATGCTAAAATTATTCTCAATGAATCTTT
>JANVCL010000005.1:32006240-32017720 GCA_026546855.1 Erythroxylum incrassatum | reverse complement strand
CCAAATGACCAATTGACCCTTCCCATCGGTGATGGGACGTTACACATATCAAATGGTTTAGGTAGTCCGTAACAGAACGTACTACACATTTCCCCTAAGGGTCTTATGTAGCCATGAATGAAACGTACTATCGCAATCCCACATAATGGTTTTGCATAGCCGTGAACTTAATTAAAGGAGTCCGTGAAGGAGCTCCATGCCACTAGCGAGCAGCCGGGAGAAGCCTTTAATCAAAGTGCACTTGACAGAACAGAACGGACCAAACCAAACCCACATAATATAAAGATTTCAAAATCTTGTAAACTTGTTTCCCAAAATAGAACTTTTCTTTAAAACTTGCTTATCATATCCTTGACGTATATCTTGAAAACATGATTTCGTAAACATGCATTTTTTTTCAAAGATATTCTTTTTAAAAAAAGTCATCACTCAAATCACGCAGCAAACATATAGTAGATTTCACAAATCATTCATGAACAATAATGCAACATATGATGAAAATGAAATAAGAAAACTTCATTGATTTAAAGAAAACAGTAGTAGCTTATTTACTCTATTATAAACATGTGCCCTCCTTGATTTCCTTACTTATAAACTTGACTTGCTCAAAATGTTTCTTCTCTTATTCCCTTGTCTCTCTTGATCCCTTTATACAAAAAAAATCCCACTCAATAGGGTTTTCAATTGAAAATTCCATAAACCACAAACACTAAAATTGGTTCTAAAATACTTCAACCTAAACATTTTCTAAACTCCATGAACTAGAATCCTTCCAAAAATCCAAGAGATTTAAAAATGATCTTACCTTTATTATTCAGCAAATGAAGGGATTTTTAGCTCAATAGGAAACTCGTCTCTTGCTCAACCTCTTTCTCTTTTTGAACAACCTCAAAATCTCTCTTGAGGACTAACATAATTGAAACCCTAGCTTGCTCTCTTCTTTCTTTCTGTCATTCTTTTTCATATTTCTCTCTCTTATCTCTTTCTTACTCATTTTCATTATTCTCTACTGCTTATCCTTCCGTTCACGTTTTCTCCTTTATTTATAAGCAAGACAATACTTCTTCTTCCAATTATGCCCTTAATGAGTCCAAAAAGTCCATTTTATCCTCCCTTATAGGCTTATGTTCTTTTAAACTTAAGTGTCTTGCCAACTGTATCCTTAAACATTCTAACATAACATTTTCTTTCAAAAAAATGCCCCCCACTGTCTTAAATTTCTAACACCTCCAAAATCATTTAATTTAGTTCAGTGATTCAAAAGATATACGTCAACTATTTTTGGACTACTCTTGTCCACAACAATATACTATGCACAACTTCTATATGAAATTTAAACATCTTACAAATTGAATTAGATTCCAATTTCTTCATACCATTTGTAGCTCCATATCTCTAGTTTAGCAAAAATAAAAAATCATCTCATTTGTACCTCTACTAATCCAAAAAACAATCAAAATACTAAAGTATGTTCAGTAGAACCATACCAGTTCATGTCCTTTAAGAGCACACTCACTATACCCGTCTCATGTTTTTCACTCAATCTTTCTCAATTCATTTCATATAGCTTCTATTTTTGGTGTAGATGTAGAGAAAAGTCTTATGAATCCAACGGTTCAAGAATCAAGTCATTTGGAGGTCTAGTGAAGAATTTATGGTCAAAAGAAGCAACCATGTTTATGACCTCAATCATACTAAATTTGTTTCGGGGAAACAACCATAACGTTCTGTAGAAATTTCTAATTGAGGTGTTCTTTATATGGTTAGAAATAGGCTTTCAAGATCTACAAGTTTTATGAAGACCTTGAAGACATATTCACTCATTTGAGGGGTCAAAAATTGAACAGACAATATGACGTCATTTTGAGACGATGTTGACATCATGAGACGATACAAGGTTGGGAAAATTACCATAACATTCCCTACAGATATTGGATTAAGGTGTTCTTTATTTGGTTGGAAAGAATATTGCAAGAGATACAACTCGCATGAAGACTTCAAAGACAAATTCGTTGATCTAAGAGGTCAAAAATTGAACAGACTATATGATGTTATTTTGAGATGATGTTGACACCAAGAGACGATACAAGGTTGGAAAAATTGCCATAAATTTCCCTAGATATATCGGATTAAGGTGTTCTTTATATGGTTGGAATGAAGTGTTCAAGGGTTACAACTCTCATGAAGACTTGGAAGACAAATTCGTTGATCATTGGGGTCAAAAATTGAACAGACAATATGATATCATTTTGAGACGATGCTGACATCATGAGTCGATACAGGGTTGGGAAAATTGCTATAACTTTCCCTAAAGATATCGGATTAAGATTTTCGTTATATTGTTGGAAAGAATATTTCAAAAGCTACAACTTTCATGAAGACTTCGAAGACAAATTCGTTCTTCTGAGGTGTCAAAAATTGAACAGAAGAAGGAAGTCAAAAGTCAAAATAAGACAATGCTGAAGTCAAGCTGAGACGATGCTGACGTCATACTAAGACAATGATGATGTCATACTAAGACGGACGCAAAACTAAGACGGAACAAAACTGAGACGATGCTGACATCATGCTAAGATGATGATGACATCATACTGAGACGAAAGCAAAACTGAGACGGAACAAAACTGAAAGGATGCTGACGTCATACTAAGACGATGATGACGTCTTATTGATACGTAACAATAAAAAGGGCATAACTTTTAGCTCAGATGTTCAAAATTTTTATACTATATACCGTTAGAAAGATAAAAGAAAGATCTAAAACTTTACAGAAGACAACTTTGCCAAAATCTATTTATATCAATCCTAAATTTGCCCCTAAAATCTAAAGATGAGTTTTTCATTCATACACCAACATACTGCACTCAATTCTTAACTTCATGACAACTTTTGAGATTCTTAGAGATAGAATTGAAATTCGATTTCTTCGTACGAAATGTAGCCATATGTTTCTATTTTAATCTAAATTAAGAATCACCTCGTTTGGACAACTAGAAAAAACGTTGTGGCTAAAATATTGAACCGTACTCAGTGAATATTTTCTAGATCAACTCTTTATTTCAAAATCTTTCCTTGCACAACTCATACTAAGATCACTCTTTCTACTTCATTTACTCTTCATTCTCAACTTCATTTGAAATCAGCATTATCCATAACGAAAATTTAATCCATGAATAATCATGAACACAAATAACAGAACATACATATGTGTGTATATTCTTCATCAACTTACCACACAAATATTGCTTTCATTTTACTGCTAACTTTCACCTTAATTCTTCCCATTTCCAAATCTCTTACCTACCAAAAACACCATAGCAAATCATGAATCTATCCACATTTCTCATTTCCTACTTTACTCTCATTTATCATTTCTTGTTCAAAAATTCTTCATTCATTTGTTCTTAACTCGTGACTAACCACCAAAATTTCTCATTCAATAGTTCTAATCTTTCATGAAAAGTTCGGGGTCCAACATTTTAAGCAATCTTTCTGATAATGTCCTTTTTTCTTGTAGAAGAGGCATTTATCTAACTTTTGTCTCTTTCTTTTGCCATTAGCAACTTGTGGAACTTTAGTAGTTCTTTCTTTTTAAAATTCTTAGCCTTTGGTTTGAATTTCCTTCTAGCTCCTTAACCCATTTAGTTAATAGAATGAACTCCTTGTTTCTTTAATCTCGATTCCTCCTGAATAAGCTTACTGGACAATTCATCAATATTTGACTTATCTTTTAATGTGTTATAACTGATGTGGAATGGTCCATATTCAATAGGAAATGAGTTTATGATAAATTGCACTAAAAAGGAGTCTTCTAAAATCACATCTAGTGTCTTAAGTCTTGCTGCGATATTTAACCCTTCAAACTTTATGGTCGTGAATTCAGCCATAAGTATCCCTGCAAGTGCCTTACTGGTAGAACAAACTTATCTTCCACAAGCTTAAGAAAATCCTTAGCATTTTGATTTTCAATGCTATGAAGAGTAAACTTAATCTTGTTGGCAATTTTCATTCGAATAAAATTTAAACATAACCTGTTAGACTTTGCCCACGCCTTATAGTGTGCCTGTTCAACCTCTGTACTAGTATCACTAAGGTCAGTAGGCTTGTCCTCTAATAGCGCCAAGTCAAGCAGCCTCTGTACTAGTATCACTAAGGTCAGTAGGCTTATCCTCTAATAGCGCCAAGTCAAGCAGCCTCTGTACTAGTATCACTAAGGTCAGTAGGCTAATCCTCTAATAGCGCCAAGTCAGGATTTAAAGCACCTAAATAAAAAGTGACTTTTTAGCTTCATTAAAAGAAATTCACACCAGTGAATAAGTTAATAGAATAAGCTTAAGAGTGAAGGCTAATAATTGCAAACATATAAACGCTCACTAATTAACATATTTAGAAAGGAAGCAAATACGTTAAATATATTGTCGGTTACCTATGGGTAAACACAACAATGCATATTATCACTACTATTATAATGTTATTTAAACTTTATAAGAAAATTAAATAAACTTCATCAAATACATATAGCATCTTTGGATAATTATATATATGTGACAACAGTGTATCAATTTTCTCCTTTATATTTATTAGTTATAGAACATTGATTTACCTTTAGGTAACGTCCTTAATTTCTATCAATTAATAATTTTTTAATAATAAAATTTCATAAATTATATGATCACACATTCAAAATTAATTTGGGAACTTTGGTAACTAACAAATTAATTTTAATCATATTATCATATATATATATATGTTAAAATTAAAATTTTGATTATAAGTAAAAAAAGATCATTAATGTGACTAAAAGGTAAGAAATCAAGACTTTAAAATCAATTCATCCATTATCAAAACTTCATGGATCAAAACTGTAATTTTAAACTCAATAAATCTGCCATGTAATGCAAACATGTATCCCCACTTGATTTAGCCAAAATTCTTCCTTATTGATTAACGAAAATAACATTGTGGAATACTATCAAGATGGAGCAGAGTTCTTTCTCTCTAAAAGAAATGAAAGACAACGTTGTAGTGGCTATTTAATGGGGCATAATTGTATAGAAAAAATCCAATACAAAACATTTCTTTACTGCGGATTAATAGAACCAATAGTATGTTATGAAAGATATAAATGTTCTTTAAGAAGATGCGGCATTCAATGAACAAGGGCTGCAAAGGTGTAGCTGTGCATCTGGGCACAACAAGTTTTGTTCTGAAGACTTTATTTTGTATATTTCTTGAATGGAATTTCATGAAGTAGAAAGGACACAAACAAATCAATTTCATCCAAATCGTGACACTCCCATTAAAAGTTTTAGGGAAAATTATTCTTTATATAAAAACCTGAAACCATAATTTTTGATAAGCGTTGTAATTGAAACAATCATCAAATCAATAGTCTAAGGATTATTATCTATTCAAAACCCAAGGCTCTAATACCACATATAAGCTTTCATGTTTAATATTCAAACATCAACCCATAAATCATATATAAATCATTCATGCTCATTAAGATCTTGAATATAATAATAACCACATAGGTGAAGTGAATAAATCACTTATCTTGAGCGAAATTTAATATGATGTAGAGAGAACTTTCAACAATCACGAACTAGTTTCTCTCCCTTAACCCTCTTTTTGTAGCAGATAGCTTAATGGATAGCCAAATACATTCGTATTGTATTTGTTTTTTCTATCTACTTAATTAGGACAGAGAGAGAACTAGTTTATATACCTGTCAACATTAAATGTTACACATCCATCAAGTACTAAATTAACGGTCAACATTTAATATACTATTAAAGAAAGAAAAACCTTAAACCAATTTTAATATGGGCCTATAGAAAATATGGTCATAACATCAGGCCATATTTCTTACATCCTAAGCTATATCAAAGCATATATTACATTCAAAGTTATCAGCATCACCATTACTACTGTTGGGTTCATTGGGAGATGCTCTTGTAAATGGATTCAAAGCATATATAATCGCAAAGAAGAGTCATAAGAAAAAAACAAATAAATTGTTTGGATTAGATGAATTATGTTAATTAAAGTTACATGGATGCTTATGACTTCATAAAAAGTTAAAGGATGTCTATGTTTCAAATAAAAAATTTGCTCTATTAACCAACATCAACAAATAATTAGTATAGACAATGTTTTGACTTAATTTATAAAAAATTTAGGAACTTAATTGTTAAATTAAAAACTTCCAAACAATTGAATTTCAAATTTAAAATCTTTAGATATTACACTTTTAAATTTATTATCTTGTTATTATTCTTATAAACCTATCAAATACTTAATTTTTGACCATATTGTTGGTAAATCAAAGAAAAAGTTGATCTTAAATGCAACGAACTAATTACAAAAAGTTTTCATATGATTTCCTAAAGCTAATAGTATCTAAATTCTATAACATGATCAACATATAAAATGTAATAAAGCATTAATGATAATTTGTACTTTATTCTGAAATTTGATCCTTTTTCTTATCGTTTATCTCAAACAGTTTCTAAAATTTGTTCATCTCAACTACTTTAATTGCACAAGTGTCTGATATCTAACTATATCCACAAAACATATCAAGAGAATTCTTTAACTATTGCAGAGAAGGTTAGGCAAGGATTGCTAACTCTCTTAGAGTTTAAGCTTATTTATAATAGTTTTTGAATATTTTAGTAATTTAATTAAAATTAAATTCTATTTTAGTTAAAATTTAATTAGCATGACAAGTAATTCTAATTAAATATCAGCTATGCTCAAATAAAATTCAATATCTCATATTAATCTTTATTTAATATATATCTCATATTTAATCATAAAGTTTCTTAAACTTTACAATCAAATCCAACTTGATTAAAATATTTTTTCTCTCTTCAACCTATTCTTTGTATTTGACCTACTAGATTCTCAAATATGTTAGCGATGAATATAAATTATAACCCTAAATGATATTTAGAATTAAATAAATTAAGCTCCTTTATTTTATCTTTAATTCTCTAATTAAACAATTTATATCTATAAATTAAGAATGACTCCTAGCAATACAACATGACTACCTAAATATTTAAAAATGTCAAAGTGATTTTGACTAACCTTTCATACATGTCGTTTTCGTATAATTCAATTCTTTTTATGATACAATGTTTTGATTAGACATAAGACATAAAATTAATGTTTACTCTATTTAAGTCTGATCATGCTAGTTCCCCAGCATTAGCAATTAATTCGATGATGACATTTGTAAACTATTTTACAAAGTGTCATTCTACCTTGGCCAAGGATTTTCTAAATCAATACTAATCGAGAACAATGAAACATTTTCTCTAATAACTTTATGTTAAAATTTATATTAATCACTCAACTACCTTCATATAGTTCATATTATATCTTGTGACTACTGACTAAGTTATCCTTGATTAGAATAGGTTATAGCAATATCAAAACATAGCAATCCTTGTACAAGATAACTTTAGATTAAGTCAAAGGAGCATTTATATAATAATCACAATGAGAATTTTCATAGACATATAAGATAAACTTCAGATTAAGTCAAATGAGCACTTATATAATAATCATAATGAGAATTTTCATAGACATACAATTAATGTATTAAATAGAATTCTCATAGAAGGTTAGTTCAGTAAATTTATTCTTTAACAAACACGCGCATATTTGTTTAAGTATCTTCATACTTTTATTTATGAGATCGACTACTTCATTAGAAAAAAAGTATGCTAAACATTTTTACATTTTATTAATATCCAGTCTTAATAGAACAATGAATATGAACAATTTAGGGATAATACATAAATTTAATATAAATCTTATAATTATAATCTTATTATAATCTCATTTATTATATATATTTATTCCATAGACTCTATAATATATATTTATTCTATAGACTTTATCATAAATATCTGAATATGTATAATATAAAGAAAGCCTTTAAATTATTATATCATTAAACTACAACTAATTGATTGATCGTACGACATAAACCAACAATACATATTCTTATTCACATTATTTGAAATTACAATATACATAACTCATAATTTTTATCGAAATTTGAGGTCTTATAGTATGTTACTTCAATTTGGATTAAAATGTCTCTAATTCATGCACGTGAAATTTTTAACTTACATAAAGTAACGTTTATTACTCATGTATGTATTGAAGTTGGAATTGTATCTCGTTTATGTATTTGTAATTAGTAGTATATGATTTTGATATTATACTATAGAAAAATATTTAATATACATGAATTTCAAAATAATTAATATTAAGAGTGAAGAATGCTTTAATGTTTGTAACTAAAATATTTATTATAAATTAATTTTATTTATAGTATAACATTTTAAAATTAGAATTAGTTGCTTCCAGAATTGATCATGTTAAATCATATCAAATGAATTACAAATAGACTCACAATCCAAAACTCAAAATTGAAAAGATCCAACATTAATTAGAAGAAACTAGTAAATGAGCCCAAAGTTCCATCCAATCGAAAATAGGTAATACAATCATAGTTATGGCATGTGTGCTCAAATACCGGGAGTCATGCTTACCTTGCCATCTTCTTATTATATAGGCTTTAGAATGTAGACATTTTGTTGAAACGTAGTCCTCGATATCGAAAATTGATTCCAATTTTAACATCTCGAAGACAATCTGCAGTAACTATGTTAGAAATAAAAAAATCAAGTCTCAACCAAACTTTGCGCAAGCTTAAACCTGGTAATTAATGATTATGATGCCCATCGAGGCACTAAGTTTTCAAGGTCACTTTTGCTGACAGAAATATGACAAGGCAAAATTAACGGATATTAGTTTAGGAATGGCATGTTCAGATTCCATTCATTTTTAAGCTTTAGATTTTAATTCAACATTGATTTACAAGTACTATCAAATTCATGCCTACCCCTTCTACAAAACAATCCCGATTTGAAAAGTTTATAACCAATTTGGAGGTAGAATAATCACATAATGAAAACTTTATTCTTTTAGGATGACATTAGCATCAATTACATAACATAATCCCTTAAAGTCGATATAATTAACTTACTGACGAGCTACAATGCGTAAAACCTGACTTCGCTCAAGCTTAACTACATTTATCACATAATCCTTACAATACAACCACGACTCGTTTATGATCAAAAAAACTTCGAATTAACACTTGCCATACACATCGGTCCATTTGTAGCCCAAGTCGTGCACCACACGACTAAACTTAAATACAAACTTATAGACAATCAAGTTATTGCATCTGAAAATGAATACACCTACAGGTACTAGATAAACTATAATGAGCACGAAAGCTCCTCACTAGTGATAAATATATAGAAAAAAGAAAAACAAAATAGGGAAATAAATAACTGAACTTTTAACAACTGACATCCTGAAGTGGCAACTATTAATAAAGTGCAACAAACTTCAACAAAATCATTTAAATCTATTTATTCTCCTAAAGACTAGGTCAACCAAATCAAACTAAAACCATTAAAAAAACAAACTCCTATTGACATGGACAATTAAAAAGTAAAAAAAATATTTCCAACAACCCTTCCTTCAAACTAAAAGAATAATCATAACATGGATTCTCTCTTTTTATGCAATTGCAAATTTTGGGTTGATAGGTTTCTGTTGTTCAGTCAATGGGGAGACAACTAGAATTTACGACCTTTGAGATTTATTCGACTTTTCAGTCGATTACTTTTAACATTTGTGTCATGCAATCTAATCTTATTACCTACTAAGTCATTTATTTATCACCTACTACGTCATTTATAGGACTATGTCTCTAAATCGGCAGCATATTTATTAGATGTATCTAAGAGAATAATCATAACATGGATTCTCTTTTTTTATGCAAGTACAAATTCTAGGTTGATAGGTTTTTGTCGTTCAGTCATCGTCGAGACAACCAAAATTTACTACCCTTGATATTTAGTAGGCTTCCACTTCATCCTGGGAATAAATTGAAGACGTTCAATAAATTGGGGGCCGATCGATCTAGGACACATTAGTAAGACAAACACCATCCCATTCCCACTTAGTAGGCTTCCACTTCATGATGGGAATAAATTGGGTCCATTCGATAAAGTATATAATATTTAATAAATTGGGTTCGTTCGATAAATTAGGGTCCTTCAATCCAGGATGCTTTGGTAAGACGACCACCATCCCATTTGGGTTGATAGGTTTATACTGTTCAGTCGATGTGGAGAAAACCATAATTTACTACCATTGAGATTTAGTCATCTTCCCCTATATTACTCTTCATATTTATGTCAAGTAATCTAATCTTATCACCTATTAAGTCATTTATTTATCACCTACTAAGTCATTTGTAATATTGTGTCTCTAAATCGGAGGCGTATTTATTGGATATGTCTCAGAGAATAATCTTAACATAGATTCTCCTTTTTTTATGCAAGTACATATTTTAAGTTGATAGGTTTTTGATATTCAGTCAATGTCGAGAAAATAAAAATTTACTACCTTTGAAATTTAGTAGGCTTCCACTTCATGATGGGAACAAATTGAAGCCATTTGATAAAGTATATAATACTTAATAAATTGGGGTCATTTGATCTAGGTCATGTCGACAGGACGATCACCATTCCATTCCCACTCAGTAGGCTTCCAACTCATGATAGGAATAAATTGTGGTCGTTCGATAATGTACATAATGAAGTAAATCACACATTAGTATAGACTTTATATTTGATATACAAAACGCACAAGAAGGAGTGTTGAATTGTCTATTCTTTTTCTTGAGTACAATCTCCTTTTCAATTGGAAGAAGAAAAGAAGAAATGTTCAAATTGATGATTGGGACAAGTTTCAAGCAAGGAATTGAGGTGGGTTTCTTGTTTATAGCTTAAATAATGAGCCGTTGATGTGTTTTAAAATCAAGAAAATAAAGTGTTTTAAGTGGCTTCTTAAATGTTGCTTTTATTGTTTGTCATGGATGTAAGGAAATTGCTAAATTTGTTACATTCAATGCTTTTGAATGATTTGATGAGTTGCTATATGCAAGATTGATGTGAATGTATATGAATTATGTCATGTGCATGAAAACATGCTTTCAAAAATGTGCCTTTTTGGGCAAAATATCTTCAGTGCATGAATTACATGTTATGTGGGTTCGGTATAGTCCCTCAAGAATTGTCACGTGCACGTTGACCCAAAACTGCCCGCAAGTGGCACGGAGCTCCTTTTAGGACTCCCTCAAGTATTCGCCTACACAAGGCCATTTAATGGAATGTGTAGTTGCCATGTTTATGGACTTGCCAAACCATTATGATGTGTTATATGACAAGTTTTGATGCATTCATGATTTATGAACAAATTGAAAAATGCATGAATTGTGTTGTATGTGATTTTGAGTACATGACAAGAATTTTGAAAGATTGAAAGAAACATGTGTTTTATGACAAAAAGGGAAATTTTCATAATAAAGAACTTTT
>JANVCL010000005.1:31989590-32006140 GCA_026546855.1 Erythroxylum incrassatum | reverse complement strand
TCGAAAAAGGGGATCATCGAAAAAGAATACACAATTCAACCCCCTTCTTGTGCATTTGTATATCGAGTATTAAGTCTATATTAATATGTGATTTACTTCAGCTTCCACTTCATGATGGAAATAAATTGGAGTCGTTTGATAAATTATATAATACTTAATAATTTGGGGCGATAAATTGGGGCCAATTGATCTAGAATACGTTGGCAAGATGACAACCATCCCATTTGCGTTTATAAGTTTATATTGTTCAAGCAATGTGGAGATAACCAGAATTTACTACCATTGAGATTTAGTTGGCTTCCCACTCGATTACTCTTAACATTTATGTATGGTAATCTAATCTTCACCTATTAAGTCATTTATTTATCACTTACTAAGTAATTTATAGTGTCGTGTCTCTAAATTGGCGGTGTATTTGTTTGATGTATCTTAAAGAATAATCATAACATGGATTCTCTTTTTTTATACAAGTATAGATTTTGGGTTGATAGGGTTCTGTCGTTTAGTCAACATCGATACATCGAAAATTTACTACCTTTAAGATTTAGTAGGCTTCTATTTCATGATGGGAATAAATTGGGGTCGTTTAATAAAGTATATAATACTGACTAAATTAGGGCTGATTAATCTAGAACATGTCGACAGGACGATCACCATCCCATTCCCGCTTAGCAGGCTTCAACTTCATGATGGGAATATAATACTTAAGAAATTGTGGTTGTTCGATAAATTAGGATCATTCGATTTGGTACACGTTGTTAGGACGACCACCATCCCATTTGGGTTAATAGGTTTCTGTTGTTCAATCAATATGGAGACAATTAGAATTTACTACCTTTGGGATTTAGTCGGGTTCCCACTCGATTACTCTTAAGATTTGAGTCAAGTAATCTAATCTTATGACATATTAAGTCATTTATTTATCACCTACTAAGCCATTTATAGTATTGCGTTTCTAAATCGGCGGCGTATTTGTTAGATGTATCTTAAAGACTAATCATAACATAGATTCTCTTTTTTTATGCAAGTATAGATTTTGGGTTGACAGCTTTCCATTGTTCATTCAATGTTGAGACAACTAAAATTTACTACCTTTAAGATTTAGTAGGCTTCCACTTCATGATGGGAACAAATTGAGGTCGTTCGATTTAAGATACGTTGACAGGATGACCACCATCTCATTTGGGTTAATAGGTTTCTACTATTTAGCGAATGTGGAGACAACCAGAATTTACTACCTTTGAGATTTAGTCAGCTGCCTACTCGATAACTCTTAACATTTGTGTTAGGTAATCTAACCTTATCACCTATTAAGTCATTTATTTACCACATACTAAGCCATTTATAGTACTACGTCTCTAAATCGACGACGTATTTGTTGAATGTCTCTCATAGAATAATCATAACATTGATTCTCTTTTTTTTTATGCAAGTATATATTTTGGGTTGATAGTTTTCTTATTGTTCAATGAACGTCGAGACAACCAAAATTTACTACCTTTGAGATTTAGTGCGTTTCTACTTCATGATAGGAATAAATTAAGGTCGCTCGATCAAGTATATAATACTTAAAAAATTGGGGCCATTCAATCTAGGAAATGTTGGCAAGATAACTCCTGCTTAGTAGGCTTCTACTTCGTGATGATAATAAATTAGGGTCGTTCGATCTATGACACGATGGTAGGACGATCACCATCCTATTTGGGTTGATAAGTTTCCGTTATTCAGTGAATGTGGAGATAACTAGAATTTACTACCTTTGAGATTTAGTCAGCTCAATTACTCTTAACATTTTTGTCAAATAATCTAATCTTATAAGCTATTAAGTCATTTATTTATCACCTACTAAGTCATTTATAGTACTGCACTCTAAATCGACCGTGTATTTGTTGGATGTATCTCAAAGAATAATCATAACACAAATTCTCTTTTTTATGCAAGTACAAATTTTAGGTTGATAGGTTTATGCTATTCAATCAACGTCGAGACAACCAAAATTTACTACCTCTAAGATTTAGTAGGCTTCCACTTTATGATGAGAATAAACTAGGATTGTTAGATAAAGTATATAATACATAATAAATTGGGGTTGTCCAATCTAGGACATGTTGGCAAGACGACCACCATCTCATTCCCACTTAGTTGGCTTCCACTTCATGATGGGAATAAATTGGAGTCATTCGAAATATAGAAGATAATTTTAATGATAATATTATGATAAGGATCAATTTCTTGATAATATTTTGATAACAATTTGATAATATTCTAATAATATCTTTATTTCTTATTCCTAATTTTCATTCCCGTGTATAACCACACCCTCTTAGCAATAAAAGTCTTGGATTATCTAAGATTCATTCTAGTTTTGTTGTTCCCTATTTTATCTGTTCCTGGTAACCAAACAACTAAAAGTTAGGAATGCAGGTTACATTGCCATTCCCACCTCTTCATTACTGGTTACCAAATGAGACCTAAGTATTATATACTAAGAGGGAATGGGATGGTGGTCATCTTGCCAACGTGTCCTAGATCGAACGACCTCAATTTATCTAATGGCCGCAATTTATTATTATATACTTTATCAAACGACCTCAACTTATTCCCATTATGAAGTGTAGCCTACTAAATCTCAAAGGTAGTAAATTGTGGTTGTCTTAATGTTGAATAAACAACAGAAACCTATCAACCCAAAATATGTACTTGTATATAAAAAAAGAATCCATATTTTGATTATTCTCTCAGACATATCCAACAAATATGTCGTGAATTTAAAGACACAATATTATAAATGACTTAGTAGGTGATAAATAAATGACTTAATAGATGATAAGAATAGATAAACTGACACAAATGTTAAGAGTAATCGAGTGGGAAGCTGACTAAATCTCAAATATAATAAATTATAGTTGTCTCCACATTAACTTAACAATAGAAACCTTTCAACCTAAATGGGATAGTGATCGTCCTACCAACGTGTCTTAGATCAAACGACCCCAATTTATTAAGTATTATATATTTAATAATTATTTTATTTTATTATTAATACTTTTATTCTTATTGTAAAAATTATTCATATTTATTTAAAAATTAATAATTTATTTAATCAATAAAAATAATGTATTTATTTATTTTTTAAATAAAAATTATTAATTAATAATAACATAAAATATTTAATTAATTATATACAAAATCAATCACATAATTATTAAACATAAGTAAAAAAAATTCATCTAATTAATAATAGCAAAAGAAAAAATATCCTTCGCCCCTTATCTCCTCATCTTCCTATTCATAAGCTACAGTTGACTTCGACGTTTCTCCAATTCCCCATAGAATCTCTAGGGCTTTCCTAGCCATTGTAGTTTTGTTTTTTTATCTTCGTTGTCTGAAAATAGGTTTGCTTTGCTCCACCTATGATAATTTCTAGCAATTCTTCTTTTATTCATCAAAGCTCACCCTAACAAGTAAAAAAAATCATAACCATTATTAATATTTGATACCAAACACTGGTATAACTATTAACTTCTATAATCTCATTCTTAATGCTTGCTTGCCAAACACACATAATCAATAATTCTATTCCCTTTCTAATTCTCACTTTTTATTCTAATTCATACTTTTTCATTTCGATTCCTTCATTACTTGTTATCAAATGAGACCTAAAAGTTTTCAAACATTGACTTATCAAGTACACAAACTCTAAGTAGCTTTCTTAGCTTATGAAACATAAACAATTTCAATGGCTTGGTCATTATGATAGCAATTTGATCTTCACTCTTGCAATAGAAAAGATTAATGATTCCATCGCTTATGAGGTCCCTTAAAGACTTTGCATCTATGTGCTTGCTTCTTCCATGTAGAATAGGATTTTTAGAGAGTGTGATGGCATAATTATTTTCATAATAATTTGCAATAGCTCCCTCTTACTTGAAATGCAACTCTTTAAGTATTGTCCTCAGCCAAATTACTTGACAGTTACAAGCTATTGCAACTAAAATTTCTGCTTTGTTATTGACAACGTGACAATTGCTTGCTTTTTTTAACACCATGAAACAACTCCCGAACCAAGCATGAAACATATCCTGCATTGCTGTTTTTATCATCTTGATCTCTAGCATAATCATTGTCTGTAAAGCCAAATAAAAATCTGACTTTTCACCTTTTTTGTAAAATAGCCCACAACTAGCAGTCCCTTACAAGTATCGAAATATTCTTTTGGTAGCTAAGACAATCTCCTTTAGACACTCTATGAATTTGTTCTTGAAGATCACCATGCAAGAATGCCAACTTCACATTCAATTGAAAGATAGGTCATGAATGTTGTGTTGTTAATGCAATCACCACTCTGATCATATCATGTCTTGCAACAGGAACAAAGACTTCTCTATAATTCACTCCAAACTCTTACTTATAGTCTTTAGTTAATAAGCGTGCCTTGTCAACTTCTCCATTCTCCTTCAATCTTGGCTTGTACACCTACTAAATACCAATTGTCTTGTGTCCTTTTGGAAAATCAGTTAACCCCTAAGTTTTGTTCTGTTCAATGGCTGCAATTTCTTCATCCATTTTCCATTTTGATGCTTTGATAGCCTCTGCGAAAGCTATAGGATTACAATTGAAAAATAAAACAAAATGAATAAGTGGGTCCTCAGAATGATCAATTCTAGTTACCTCATAATCAAACATCTATGCAGTTCCTCTTCTACCACATTAAGGCCTTTCTTCATTTTCTGTTGTTATTGCCAAGCTTGGAACATCTACTGGACCATCTGGTGAAACTTGTTCTTCATTTTCTACAGGTTACTGCCTCTTCCCTTCGTTAACTCTATCAAAGTTAACAGGTATTTGTTGCTCATCAACATTATAATTCCATGGCCAAAAACTTTAATAAAAAACTACATCACAAATGATAACAATTTTCTTAGTGAAAGGATAATACAGGTTATAAGTTTTTCATTTATCACTAACGCCAAGAAAAATGCATTTATCTCCTTTATCATTTAACTTTGTCCTCTTCTAGTCTGGAATATGGACATAACCAACACATCCAAAAATTCTAAAATGGTCTAACGTCAATTTATATTTGCTCTATGCTTCTTCTGGTGTCATATTTTGAATAGCAAGTGTAAGACTTCTATTCAAAATATGAATGCTTCGATTAACTACTTTAAACTAGAAAGTTTTTAGAATGCTACTCCTGGTCAAAAGGCTTCGCACCATATTCAAAATAGCGTGATTTCTTTACTCACAAACTTCATTTTGTTGAAGTGTGTAAGATGTCATAGGTTGCTTTCTAATTCCATTGTTCTCACAAAATTTTGCAAATTCTTGTGTGATATATTCTCCGCCAATGAAGAACTTTGATAAGACTGCCAATTTCTTTCTCAACCAATGCTTTATAGTTGTTAGAAAACTTCAAAAGCTTCATATTTTTCTTGTAAAAAGCATCTCCAATTTTTTAAACTAAAATCATCAATCAAGGTAATTATATATCTTTTTACCTCTATTGGGCCACAAAGGCCAGGATGCACTAACACATTCTTTGCGCTCTATAACCTCCCTTTGTGGAAATTGATTAGAGTGTTATTTGCTAACAACACATTCTTCACAAACTTGAGAGATGAAGTAGTAATCTAAGAAAGGTTAATTACCATAATTTTCTAAGGTAGTCTTCAACCACCAAAATTTAAGTGACCATAGCTAAAATGCCATGGCCATGCCACATCCTTCAACTTGCTAAGAAGCATAAATGAGTGATGTCGTGGAGATAAAGTGGGAATATCGGATTAGTAGTCATGTTAACTTGAGCAATTACGCCCAATTTTGTTTTTTGGATTCGACTTACTCCATCTTTAATAAAAATCTCATAACCCTTTTCTTGCAGCAGACCCACACTAAACAAGTTAGTCTTTAAATCTGGAACAAGAAAGGACATTAGAGAGAGTATGGATAGAATTTTCCTTGGTTTGGAGAATGACCCCTCCTTTTCCCATAACAGGTACTACAGAGCTGTCACCAAACTTGACAATGTTGTGATAAGGTTCATCTAAGTCAAAAAATACCCACTTATCTTCACACGTATGATTGCTCCAACATAGTAAATACCACATTTTGTTGAGTTTCTTCATTCAAGTTACGCACCATCAAAAGAGACACCTCTTCTTTTTCTACAAAGATAGTTACTTTCTCCATTTTGCCTATTCAAATTAGTTCAACAATCTGACTAATAATGGTCAAACCTACAACAACGGTAGCATTACATATTGGAGTTAGTGCAACTACTAACTCCTAATAAAGAACAACAAACTTCAATAAAACCACCTAAAGCTATGTATTCTCCTAAAGACTAGGTAAATCCAAGACAAACTAAAACCACTAAATAAACAAACTCCTATTGGCATGGACAACTAATGTGACACAAATATTTCCCACAAGAGTGCCCCTGGCCAATATTAAAGAAAATGTCATTGTCATACCACAAAACAAACCAGCAAAGAACTCCCCCTATACAAGCTTTCACCGTACATTCATTACAAAGCTCATACATATACCATCAACATAAATGAGCCAAATCCAAACAAGTTTTTGAGGAACACTGGAGTAATTTGATAGTAATACCATTCATTCAGAGTGAATCTCACCACAGTTACGTCAAATTGAGGGTTCGTTATAATGTTTTTTAGTCGATAATAAACTGGAAGCCCCCTCTGCAGTAAACGCAGAAGGAACAAACACAAGAAGCAAGAAACTTAGGATAATAAAAACTGAATACGGTGGCAATAAACATTACCACAGGCGATCTCGCAAACCTTGTATGGTCCATTTGAGATCACGAAACTTGAGACTCGACAATGAATTTATGTTACCGTAAAATAGTACAATCAATCAGATGGGCACCGATACCAAGCACAGCGCACAGCACCTGACCAGTTAATATTAGGCCAACCCAATGCTTCAAATTCCATTCCTGAAAGAAAGACGTGACGGAAACAATTACACTTTTGTATGACATTCATATGCCAAAACCAAAAACACCGCGAATCCGGTGGAAAATAAGGTCACGCCATCCTCGCTCTGTGTTCTCTGCCACAGTTGCATTCCCATATCTGCATATAATACAACCGAAAAACAAAAGAAATCAAGAAACCAAGCCGACCACGTAATTACAATCCATCCACAACAGAAAAGGAAGAGCAAACCTGTCTTCTTCAGGAATATCAGTATGCATCAGCTTGACAACCGTAATGCCAGGTTCAGGCTCATCAAACGTCAGTCTCACCTGCAACAATCATCCCAATTCCATTAAAGCTAAAATATCACTCCACAATACAAAATTCAGCTTTTCAAAGATCACGCGCATGCAACAAAAACAAATCACAGCAACAATCTTTACCGTGGAAATAGCCCCATCAGGCCAGCTCCCAAACCTCCACTTCTGAACTATCAACTTGCCTTCCTGTAACTCCACATTGCTTCCAGTAACCGAACCGTCAAAAAAACTAAACTCCCCACCAACCTCTCTACTGATCCTGGCATTACTTTGAGTAAACCCTCTCCACCTATTGTCATCCATCAATATCTCATACAAATCCCTAGCTCTACAATTAAACTTCTCCGTCATACTTATAGTCTTAAACCCCTTCTTCAACTCCTTTTTCTCCACTTTCTTCTCCGGCACCACAACCGGAGGGTCCTTCAACGCCGTCGGCCCCGTATCATTCTTTGGAGCTATTTTCTTGGTCTCCAATTCATCCTTACAAGGGCCGCCTTTGGCCATACTCTGCACATAAACCCTAATTTTCTCTTCAATCAACCCCTTTCCCTTACTCAGCATAGCCTCCTTCAACCTCTTTCCCACAGGCCCCTCGTCCTTAACCGTGATCCTAATCTCGGGATCCTCATTGGCGTTCTCGTCGGATATGTAAGGAACCTCCACGGACCCATCCACCTTGAGAAGCGTCTTCCCCTCGGCATCATTGGCCTCTCCCTCCCACGAGAGGCTGAGACTGAGTTCGTACCCGGGAATGATCTTTCCCTTGCGGATGTTCACGTAGGCCTCCCCGTCGAGCTTTTCGATCTTCTTGGTCTTGACGAAGAGGTTGCCTTCGTCGTCGAGGACGGTGAGGTTGGAGAGAAGTTTGGAGAGGAGGTTTCGAGAGTATTCGAGGCAATCGGTCTCGGCCCAGTGCCAGTTGTGGACGTTGGTGCCGTCGGGCCTCTCCTCCACGATCCACCGCTTGTCGCCCTCTCCGTACCTGGCCATTGCACAAAAAGCAACTTCACTACAGAGGAAGCGAAGAGAAGTGGGGAAGATAGAAAAGGAAGGTGGAGATCTGGAAGTTTCTTTAACAAACAACAGAACGGAAGAGTCTAGAATTTTCTGAGTCCTACTCGAGTTATTACAAAGGGAAGCCTTTGTTGATTTTGAAGAAGAATCTAGAACGTGCCTTTCGAAATTTAGGGTTTTTGGACGCCTCAACTCGGTCCCGAACGTGGTTGACTCAAATCACCATCTTGCTTTTCTCTTTGGACCCGATTACGTAATCCTCATCCTTCTCTTTGGACCCGATTACGTAATATCATATGTCGCACTCGCATGGTCTTTTTTGAAAAGTTAACGGTAAAACTAAAAGAGTTAGATAAATACCCCTCAGTCTCATTTTGTATGTACCAAATTTGTCCCATTTGATCTCAATTATCTATTTATATAAGATCATGTCTCAATAAATAGCCCCTTAAGTTTTCTATCCTCTCTACTCTTTCTGAATTTTATTCCATTTAATCTTATTCATTTCGATCTTAACCGTTCATTTAGAAAGAACAGAAGATCATGTCCCAATAAATAGAGAATTGAAATAATCATCAAAGATTCGCGCCAATAAATCATCTATAAAGAAGATATGCAAAAACATTCCCTCCCGATTTTCTATATTCATATCTTTTGTAACTGAAGCAACGAGATTGGGCATAATATAATAATATTGCTTGTTTACTTCATACTTTAACATGTTAAAAAAATTAAGCAAAGATGAATATAAAAGAAAATTAATTTTTTTTCATCTCAGAATAATTTTATAGATAATACATTTATTTTGTAACATGGTACGGCGTGGTTAATGATATACAACTTATCTTCAAGTAAAAAATATCACTACAATGCCAATATAATGACATAATTAGATGAAGTAATTAGTGTGGTTGGTATCTATGCCCTTATTCCAAGAGTTCACAAAAGAAACCACAAGTTATTATGAAATTATCATCTCCTCCATAACAAACAAGCAAGAAGATCATGACAAGTAGTACTTATGTTTGATTTATAATAGATATTGATAATGTATGTGAAAATAAATTTAATAATGATGTTATTTTAATTTAATTTAAAAGATAAATTTGTAGGTTGTTGTTAACAACACAACTGAGTGAAATTGTGATGGAAAGATCAAGGTAAGAAACGTCAATCGCTTTTTGTTGACTCCCTCAATACCTTCATTATTTTTCTCTTTGCTTATCACTCACTGTGACACTTTGCAAGGTGTTTCTCATTGTAATCAACCATCCATATCAAAAAGTAGTTAAGTAGTTAGTCCATTTCATTCTTGGTAAACAATCTTTCTTAATGTTACCGTAAATTATATATAAAAAAAACATTACCTTCAACTTCCTATACTTGTGTTAGGGATACATTATCAATATCCAACACCTTATCGATATTGATGTAATCTCACATTGTAATTCTGTAACATCCCACCTCCGACGGGAAGGGTAAAATCGTATTTCCATCTTACCCCACTTGAAGGGATGATTCACTCAACTAAATATTTATTAATAATTTCAAATTGTTAAGACCCTTAACTCATTATTAAGATAGTTATACGTCTACCCGCGTAAGGCATAATCCTTTTAGCCTTTACAACATGGTCGGATCTGTGAGTATGCTTGCAAATATGGTTCAAGACAAAATGTCCCCAACCTAGTTGCCTCAATTATCAACATCAACTATGGTATCAAGCAATTGTGTGTTGATACTGTAGTTAACATTTGGATTCAAAAACACATTCAAGATATAGAGGAGGAAGTTTCCCCGAAAACTTTCCTTAATCCACTTAGCCCTAATTTTTCTAGTATATATTAAACAATTATTTTGTGATCATTCACTTATTCCTCATAAAGTCTCAACACTTTAGCTTCATCAGCTATTATGCATGCTCGTTTAGTTCTATTCAGAACACTCATAATCCATGTTATGGCATTCCTATAAATCTCTTTCAATTGATCCTCCTTAATTTTCAAAAAGAGGTCATTTAGATCAAAAGAAAGACATAACTAGTAGCAAAGGTCCCTCTTCATCCAAAACCCCTTCATTTTTCTGAGTTCACCAAATCTCATATATATCACCCACTTTAACTGCTTTAGAGTAAGGCTCTGTATCAATTCATTTACATTATCTAAATAACACCTAATTTGACAAGTCTGTGAAATAATATTGTTATCACCAAATGGATTCATACTTTATGAACAAACTTTAGTAATTGACGCTTTAATTAACAACATGGAAGAGAAGAAGTTGTGGTATGTCCTAAAACGTCAATAATAGATAAGATAAATGAACATCCAATCCCATGATGCAAGGAATCACTAATGATAGACCAAAAAGATATTTAAGAAACTGGTATATCTAGAAAAAGACTTTTATACATTTGCATAATAGTTATAATGATTTTTAACTTTGTATTTGAAATGTAAGGATCAAGAAAGAGATGGGCAGAATATGACAATAATGGATGAGTAAGTCACAAAATATAGAAGAAAAAAAGTGTGAATGAGGGGGCAAGACCAATGAAAATGTAACTAAGTACTTGTATGTATCATGATGAAGTTAATATCACAAATATTGAATTTCGGGGAATTAGAAAAGACAATTTAAGGCTTTCAGGTGAAAAAGAAGGTGATGGTACATGTTCGAAGTTGGTAAAAGTTGAGAGAAAGTCTATTTCTTGTATTAATCTTCCAAATAATTCTATATATGTTAAATTCATATGAAGAAAAGCTACATCGACGAAAGGTATTATTGCTAACTTATAGGATAATATTCTTATTAGTGCAATTGATGTTTTGAATTTAAAATTGTATGTATAATATTATTTAACATTGATTTAATTTTTGATAAATTATTATCGTAGGTTTTTTAAACCTAATGTCGTTTAGGACCTTAGGTTTGAGCTAAAATTGAGCAACTTCCTTTTATATTTTAAGTTTGGGAGCTACGTAAGTAACATGATGGGAGACTGTATGAATTAATTCAAGAATTTATAATTTCAAAATTTGGTTACAATTTCTTTATACCTTATTCTTATGTTATGTACACCTAGTAGTTTGTTGGCAGGTTTTCATCTATTTGTCACTTGATACATTGGTTCTTGTAGTTCCTTTGGGCAATTACACAATGGATATAGTGTTTGTGGGAAGCAATCTTATGCTTAAGTATCTTTGTTAGTCAAAGAAGGAAAATAAAAGTTCCACATAAATTGAATTTGATGTTTTATTTTTTTTAGGCAGAGGTAAACCTAGATGAATCTTTGTCAAATATTGATTTCTTACATATATTACCAACTACACGAGAAATATTGAAAAGGATTTGAAGTTAAAACATTGAATCACCAACGGCTCCATGATTATATGTATTGTCTTTTATGTTTATTTTTCAAGCAATAAGTGTTTTGTAAGTTCATAATTAAGATAGTAATTTGGAGTTAAATATTTTTTTATTTGTAGCTTTCATCCTTTTACTTCATAGAAAGCATTAGTGGAGTTTTTATTATAATTAAAAGAAGTAGATAGGATGATATTATAACTAAATGGTGCAAAGGATTACTAGAAGCAATATCTAGGTGGAGCATTAATGGGTGGCAACATAGTAACTTAAGAAAATTATATCATACTTATAGGCACTTGTTTTATATCAAGTGATAGTGTCATTTAGTCTATGATAAGATTTTTCAATTCTCAGTATCTAATTAAAGCACTAATGGGTGGCAACACACTAACGTAAGAAAATTATATCATGCCTGTAGGCATTTGTTTTATAACAAGTAAAAGTGCCACTTAGTTTGTAGTAAGATGTTTTAATTCTTTGTTGTATATTTCTTATCTCTTATCCAGGAGAATTCTTGACAAAAAAAAAAACTAAACCAATTTATAATTATTTAGTAAATAACCCTTACCTACGTCCACTCTTCGGGATACTTTCTGGAATTTTCACTAAGTCTCCTTTTTTAACAAGGTAACTCTTCTTACAATCTTTCTCCAAGGTGAATAGTCGTTGCATTCACAGTTGAATTTATAACTTAAAATACCTTTCTTGATCATTTTAACAACCTAAAGGTTCACCCACTTCAAAATACAATAATAAATGCTCACAAAATCTTTTTAAAATGTATTTATTGAATAAAAAATAATTTTATTTATAAACTAATGAAAGATTATGTATTTATAAGATTTTAGTGTTACATTAGTTGTTGGAATCAAAAAATACCTGTTGTCGACCAATATAGCACATTGGTAATCAAAAACTACATGTTGTTGACTAGTATAGCACATTGGTATATTAAATGCACATATTTATAGTTGTTGGGATAGTGGTTGAACATTTTGATAAATTAGTCGACCAATGTATTAACCGATATTACCATAAACCATTAATGCAAAAGTTTTAACAACTTTAGGCTATATTACCTGACCATTAACATATATTAGTCAACTAATATACTCAAAATCATGATTTCAACATCTTCAACTATTGAAACTTAATTTTCTTAATGTAGATTGGACTTAAAACACTTCTCAAAATGTTCCCAAAAAGAATATTTTAAGGATTAAGAGAGTTTTATATGAAGTCAAAACTTTAATTCCTCTTGGTGATTAAAAGACTTTATGAAATGAGTTAAAATGATGATGTATTTTTGTATTCTGAGCCTCTAAAGTATTAAAATAATAAAGTAGGAAGTATAACAAACATTTCACATTCATTTATAACATTGTTGTTCATTGTTCTTCCTTTGTCTTGATTTTGATCTTCACTTGAATAAGTTTAACTCTAATTTTCGAGTGTCCTTACGAAATGTATCTAGATTTGTGTCTGAAAACTATTGCTTTCATATTTCTTTTATAATAAAACTCATTATTAGTACTTATATTTTGGTATAATAAAAAATAGATTATAACTTCCCCTAGTTCAATATATACAAAAAAATACTATGACCTTATAGAAAAAGTACCACAATTACATACAAAAAGTGCCAATAACCTATACAAAAATTATCATAATTTTATACAAAAAATCCCATAACTCTATAAAAAAATATCACCTCTTTATACAAAAATACCACAACCCTTAACAAAAAAACCATTAGTTTATATAAAAAGAACCGTAACACATACAAAAAAAGTATTTATAGTATATAGTAACAATATTTTTTGCGTAACATGGTGATATCTTTTGTATAGAGTACGTGATTTTTTGTATAGATTTGCAATAAATTTTATATACAATGGTGATTTTTTTGTATATAGTTGTGGTATTATCAATATGAATTGGTTATATTTTTATAGAATAATATTTTTCATAACATATGGTATTTTTTTCAGTATAGAAATGTGGTATTTTCCATGTTAAATGATGGTAATTTTTGTACAGACACGTGGTATTTTTCTTATAAGGTGATAATATTTCTTGTATAGATATGTGGTATTTATAAAATAAACTAGTAGTATTTACAATATAAATTATTGATATTTTTTATAGAGGATATTTTTGTATAAAGTTGTGATATTTTTAAATAGAGGAGTAGTATTCTTTGTATAAAGTTGTGATATTTTATGTTTAAAGTTATGGTATTTATAAACTAGTGGTATTTTTGTATAGAGTAATAGTATTTTTATAAAATGTTATGACGTTTTTTATGTAAACAAGTGATATATTTTATATAGGGTAGTGATATTTTTTGTACAGAAATATGAACTTCGTAATATAAATTGTTGTTATTTACAATATAGAATCATGATTTTTTATCAAGTAGTGGTATTTTCTTAGAGCTGTAGTCTCTTTTTACATAGTGTTGCTATCTTTTTATAGAGTTATGGTATTCTTTGTATAAAGTTGTGTTATTTTTTATACATAGTGGTAGTACTTTTTTTTGCGTAAAGTAATGATATTTTTTTTGTATGTAGTAATGATATTTACAATTTATAGTAATGGATGTGTGTATGTGTGTGTGTGTGTGTATAGAAGCTTTAACAATTTATGAACTGGTTGTAGCTTTAGCACTTTTATTTATTAATCCTTTTGTTTAATTCTATAAAAAATAATTTTTTTTATTGCCTTGGATTTGTTGCTTTCTTGTTTCGAATTATATCAAGATTTATATATATATATGAAACAAGTTATAGTGATACATTATAATTTATGTTTCTTTAAGTAGTTTCATTTTCATAATTGTAAGTTGAACCTTTTTTTGAAAACGAAATTGAATTAACTAATTGCTAAAATATAACAAGGAACATGTACAAAAAAAGGCTTGATGTACAATTAGCCTTGATTTTTACTAGTAGGAATAACCTGGTTCTAAAGGAGACAATTCCTTTGGCTTACATTGAATACAAGTTAATTAAACTAATACGTAACGTTTGGTAAGTTTATAATCTCCATAATGCTTTTCTACTCCCTTATGCAAAAATATTGTAGATTTAATGCTAAAGGTTTTCCATTGATCACATTCGTAATTCCAACAATTAACATCTATATGTTTTCTTCTTTTCCCCCAAACATCTTCTAATTTCTCTCCATCCAAATTGCTAAATGTGAAGCCTATTGTGATCTTGTAGATGATACATTGCATGTCCTTTTACGTGGCATTCTGTCAACATCGGTGGAGGATCTCAGTCCACTATTATAACCCTATTCCATTGTGACACATTCCCATTATGTAGCTCTAAGGGCATTCAAAGAAAAGGTAGTTCACGTGTAACATCCCGTTACCCATGTGAGGGCTAGAATTGTGAATTTTGACAAATTCCTGAGAAATTAGGAAAATGCACATCATGCATAATTAATTGTGACGTGCACATTTTTGCACATTCATATGAGTGTACATGCATTCATTGGCATTTTTCGGGTACAATTGAGTCGTTAAATGTGATTAACATGTGTTTTGGCAATTTTGGTATCATTTAGGATATTTTGGAATTTTTGGTGAATTTTGTGAAAAATATTGATTTATGGACCAATGATATAGTGACATGTGGCAACCTATAATTGGGACAAGTGGCAATAAAAGCAGATGACATATGGCTATTTAATTGTGACATATGGCTTGATAGGGTTAGGACACGTGTATAGCATGCTAAGTGACACGAGTATGAGGTTGAACTAGCTGCAAGTGTTCTTCTCGGTGAAGAAGCACTTGATATCCGAATGAAAATTTTGAGACTCTGATGCTCTTGATCTGTTCACCTTGCTTAATATAGGAGCCGAAACAAGTAAGTTATTGTTGTAAATGATGTTTGATATTCAGTGTAGGAATGTACATGCATACATGAGTTCATGAAGTTGATTTTTGAAATTTTGGAGTTGTCCGAAACTGTGTTAAATAGATTAGATGATTAATTTGAGAGATAAGAATTGTTGTAAATGGTATGGAATGGACTCTAGTTTGGAAGATGTATGTGCTCTGTCTGTGTATTGAGAAAACCGAACATGGATTGTTGTCACTGTACATGTATGCATCGATTTTTAGTGACTAACTCTAAGCTTGATTTTTAAGTTGTGTTTTCAAATGAGTTAGAGGATTGATCGCAAGTTATTGGAGTTAATTGATGTGATAATAATTGGGGAACACGAGTTCCAATAACCAGACGTCGCGACCAGGCTTGAGCTTGTCCTGACGAATTTGTTTTTGTTCGCAGCGATGTGCATCGCACCTTTGAGCTCGTCGCGGCTTATTCTTGTTCGTTCGTTGTAGCCTCCATCTTTATTCTCGCCGCGGCTCATACCTTGTTTTACGTCACGATGTGTGACACTCCCTTGAGCTCGTCACAGCATTTGTTGCATAAAAATCCCAAAAAAAAACTAATTTCTGGTCTGCACGTCGCGACCTCATTTTTTCTCCTCGTCACGACGAAGGTTCCCCCCTTGGAAGCTCCAACATGCTTTCGTATTTTGACCATAACATTCTCTATACTTATCCAAATTGGTTGATTTTTGCTTTGCTGTAAACTAGAGACATAAGGCTAAAACCTTTATGAAGAAATGGAGTTTTAATTCTGTGTCTACCATTTTCAATATTTGGTTGGAAGTTAAGTTATGAATTCTGTTGGAACTTATGAACAGCCTAAGATATTTTGAGGATATCTCTTGGTATACTGATCCAAATTTGATGATTTTGGTGCCATTAGAAAGCCAAGAAATGGGAGAACAACTTTACAGAAGGAAGTTTTGTCTAATTTGGTCTTTTACCCTATCTGATTTTGGATGGAAAGTTGACACATATATG
>JANVCL010000005.1:31955742-31985614 GCA_026546855.1 Erythroxylum incrassatum | reverse complement strand
AATATAATTTCTAATAAAAATTCTTGAAATCCTCTAAAAATTAAATCTGTTGATAACGAATGACAAAAAATAAGCATAATTTTGTCCTATTTATTATAATTAACAAAATTACTAATCGTAATAAAATCGTGAATAATTTTTAACAGTAACACATTATATATATATGTATTAAATTTGATAAAGACTGTCATTGTACCTCCTAAAACACCAATAGCAGTTGCACAATCTACTTGACAAGCTGATGCATTTTCCTTGAATAGTGGAGACTGATTTTCTTCAAGATGAAAAGAATTTCTACCATTGGACTTCATAACTTCACTCTTCATACCACATTGGTTTGTCCTTGAAACCACACGGTTAATTCTATATTGGTTGCACATGATCCATTGTCTTCTAAGGCAGTTTCAGTAGTTAAACCAAAGCAAGAACATATATAACAACCTGATATCCATGCCGCTAGTTTTGCTCAACAACTTGTGAGAGAAAGTGTTGTAACCTATTGACCTATCATATATATGCATGCTTGTGCAAACCAAATTTTATGCTTCATATAATTGATACATATGACTACAATTTTCAATTAAAAAATTATCTATCACCTCGACTCTGCAACTTCGGCTGCTGGTTTCCACGTCGAGGCTACTGTCCTACAAAAGTATTATTGTAGTTAATTTCACAAGAATAGAAATATAAGCGGTTCCGACCAAGCCATAAGGAAGGTAAAAGAATACCCAAGAAATAACACATCAAAAATAAAGGAATGACATTTTAGGAGAATGTTAATCTTGACTGATTCAAGCCTAGTGACAACAATTATATACAACCCATTTCAAATGGACCCAGAACAACAAAAATCACTATTAATTATGTGCAATCTATTTCAAAAGTACGAGGAACAACAAAACCAAGAAGGAAACAATGGAAAATAATATGTGATAAAATCCAAGCTCCATCAATTGTCGTGGTTAAAGAGGCAATTTTGCAAGTGAAGTTTCACATGGAAAGTCAATAGGCAGATGTGGGAAGTGTAAGAGGTCGAATAGAAGGCATTAGGATTATTTTAGTAGAAAGGCATGCATTAAATGCTCTGTTTAATGCAAAACGTTATTCGTGAAGCATTAAATGGTGGCATTACAATTATTTTAGTAGAAAAGCATAATTTTTACTGCAAAGAAGCATTAAAAACTCTATTGGAAGCAAAATGTTATTCCAGAAGCATTAAATGGTGGCTTAACGATGGTTTTAGTAGAAAAGCATAATTTCTACTGCATAGAAGCATTAAATACTCTATTGAAAGCAAAATGTTATTCCAGAAGACTGACCCCTTTCTCAGCTCCACAACTACTGCAGTGAATCAGGAAGTTCGTCGTTGAGAAGGCAGGAACTTTTTCCTATCCACAGCTCCGTGTACATTGTAGACAATCCAGTGAAAGAAAAGCGTTATTTTTTTGTTTGGCTTTGTTTAAATAAAAGAGGAGAATTCCTTAAATGGTGTGCGTAAATTTTGTTTTAATAAGAATGGAAGTAAAGAGCAAATAATTTTGTTGCTTTGGAAAAGGTTTGACATTGACACTGTGTAAGCATTAAATGTGTTCAGAAGCATTAAATGCTTTATGAACCTTAGCCATTGAAAGGAGAAACAATTTTAAGCGGGAAAGGGTGAGTTTGTGTAATAATATTACTATGATCTTTATTATTATGATTATGATTATTATTATTATTATTATTATAATTACTACGATCTTTATTATTATTAATATTATTTAATAAATTCTTATTATGATGATCATAATAATAATAATAATAATATTATTATTATTTTATAAGTCCATGGATAATAATTGTAACAAAAAAATAAAATAAATCATATGCTTGGTAAAAGTAGAAAATTATGAATTATCATAATTTAAAACTATTAAATTAATATGAAATATTAAAGAAGCATAATAAGAATTAATAATAATAGTGTGTAGTTATTATTATTATTATTATTTTATGATTATTGTAATAGTAATAAAATAATGTTATTTCCATTGTTTTAATAATTGTTGCTAAATATTATTATTATTATTATTATTATTATTATTATTATTATATGATTATTGTAATAGTTTTTAAAATAATATTATTTCCATTATTTTAATAATTGTTGCTAATTTTTTTAAATTTATTAATAATAAAAATCATCATCATCATCATCATAATAAGAATAATTTAAATAGTAATAATAATAGTGTGTAGTTAATATTATTATTATTATATGATTATTGTAATAGTTTATAATTGTAATAGTTTATAAAATAATGTTATTTCCATTGTTTTAATAACTGTTGCTAAATTTTGCCTAAATTTGTTCGAATTATTATTTAAATTTGTAGTGAGTATTTATTATTATTATTTTTTTATAACTATTGGTTATTATTTATTATATGTTGGTCGTCGAGAAGC
Organism: Erythroxylum incrassatum; assembly: GCA_026546855.1. NCBI lineage: Eukaryota > Viridiplantae > Streptophyta > Magnoliopsida > Malpighiales > Erythroxylaceae > Erythroxylum > Erythroxylum incrassatum. The sequence continues at coordinate 31,983,166 of JANVCL010000005.1, read as the reverse complement.
CTGGACCTTTTTCCTATTCAGAGCTCGGTGTTTACTGTAGACAATCCAGTGTAAGAAAAGCGTGGCTTTGTTTAAATAAAAAAGGAAAATTCCTTAAATGGTGTGCGTAATAAATTTTGTTTTAATAAGAATGGAAGTAAAGAGCATATAATTTTGTTGCTTTGGAAAAGGTTTGACATTGACACTGTATAAGTATTAAATGAGTTCAGAAGCATTAAATGCTTGATGAACCATTTAGCTATTGAAAGGAGAAACAATTTATGTATTATTAACTTATTGAATTCATTTTTAAATATTGTTAGTTCCCTAAAAAACAAACAATTAAATGCTAAATTTTGTTTCTTCCAAGAAAGATTACTCAATTCATTTTTAAATATTGCTAGGTTCTTAGAGAAAGATACAATTAAATGCAAAATTTGGAATGCGTCGGCGCAGTTTTTGAAAGATCACATTGATAAATAAATTTTAATATGAAGTGAGTGAAAGCTGCCACCAAAGCGTTGGCGTTTTGTTTCCTCCGAGAAGGATTAAGCGCAGTTTTTCAAGGATTATCTTTTACAGTCTAAATCAATGGGGCAGTTTTTCAAGGATTATCTTTTACCACAGGTCTAAACTTGAAAGTCCAAGACAAAGTTCTCTGTGAACGAAACTCCAAATCTGTAGCAAATACAAAACCATGACTAAAATAAAATCCCCGACGAAGAAAAAGAAGAAGCAAAACTTACCACAGCTGGGATTTGTTGGACAGAAACTTCAAATCTGTACGCATAATAAAAGTTGGATGAAAGCCGAAGAAAAAAAACGCAACCAGAATAAGCAAATACAAAAACACAAACAGAAAAACCAAATACAAAATCGTCACTGAAATGAAATATGTGCTTCCTTCTATGTTACTTTCTTCAACAAAAAAAAAAGAAATATGTGCAAATACAAAAATGCAAACAGAATAAGCAAAATACCAAAACACAAACAGAAGAACCAAATACAAAATCATCACTAAAATGAAATATGTGCAAATACAAAAACACAAATAGTAAAACCAAATACAAAACCACCCCTGAAATGAAAACATGAAGATGAAGAAAAGGAACGAAGGGTCGAAGCAGAGATGAAACATGAAAATGAAGAAAAGGAGCGAAGGTTCGAAGCAGAGAGAATGAAAACGGTACAAGTGAGGCGGAGAAGCAGAGAAGCAGAGAAAGTGGAGGAGTGAGAGAAGCAGAGAATGGTGACGTCTCTTAAAAGCTTTGAGCTTTTGTCAGCAAAAGCATTAAATGCTTGTGAAAATATTAAATGCTTTATGAATCAATGAAAATTTATGAAGGGAAATAAAGAAGTACGGATTGAGTTTTATGTAGGGAAATGAAAGAGTAGGGATTGAGATTTAAGTAAGTAAGTAGATATATTATGGAAACTTTTGTGATCTGATTTTTTTTAATTTTTGCTTATATATATTTTTAATTATTATTTATCTTATATTATTGTGTAGTTACCATATAATTCCTTTTTAATATTTAATTTTTATTTTCCTTAATTAAAATAATATAATTTTTTGAATATGATATTATTTTAGAAGTATAAAATTAAAATATGATAATAAAATAATATTATTAATGAATAAATGATAGTTTTTAAAATATAAAAGACATTATATTATAAAAGACTTCGGTATAATAAGTCTCTACTTTTTATTTTTTATTAAAAGTGAGAATTACGAAAGAAGTTTACTTAATATATACAACAACCAATTAAAAATTTTGATAATATGCAAAATTTAAGGACGTGCGTGTTTGAATGGGCTTTTGGAAAGTTAATGAGTATTTTTTATCATAAAAGCTTTTTTTAAAAAGTATAAGTGTTTGACTGCAAAATAAAAAAATACTTCTTTAATATATATGGTTTTTTTGTAATCAAAATACAACTTTTTAATAAGTTCAAATTTGAAGCTTCTCAAAAAAGCCTCTCAAATGGCCTTTTCGGATAGATTTTTCAGATCAATTAATGAGTTTATTTTTAGTCCCTTTTATTCTTATATTTTATGTATAATTCTCACAATATCCACAAACTCATCTTCACTGTTATCTTGCAAACTCATTTTCTTTAGTTTATTGCAAATCTTCTTGTATTACAATATGCGAGGGTACATATTGCAAATCTTCTTGTATTACAATAAAATGCATAATTTATTATACATTTACTATTTACTCAACTTAAAATATTTAATTTGGGATTTATATAATATTATTTGAATTTTTTATATGTTTTAATATTTATTTTTAATATTAGTTTTACTTATGTTATAATCCATATAAAAGATTTAGTTAGATATATTTTCATTTATGTTATGTATAGTTTAAAATTATATAATGATTAATATATTGTGCTTTGCATATTGTTTAATATACTTTAAATAATATTTTTATGCATAAATAATTTTTATTATAAAATAAAATATAGTTAAAATTAAAAATATTTTTATTTTTATGTTGTCAAGTGACCTACTTTATAAAGCTCCTTCAAAAAAGTTCCCAAACAGTCACTCATTTTTTTGAAAAGTTCTTTTCATAAAAAATCTACAGAAAATAATTTTACTGACAAAAATTTTACTAATATAAGTCCAACTCTACTAATATAAGTCCAACTAAACAGAAGCAAAATTCAATAATACATAACTTTATTCTTAATTAGTAGGACTAAGAAACTTACATACTAATAAAAGGAAAATGCTCTGAAAATCTGATCTATTTGGGGAAAATGGAAGACATGCATAGTTGATAATCCCGCGGGATTTGTGTCCTTATCTTCATGTAGCTGTAACAACTTTTTTTTTAGTATAAAAAAATGGCAAACAGTATAATTAGACAATGAATCTAAGACAAATCCTCTAATAAGATAAGGTGGTACAGGTGGAATAGTAAAATACTTAACACCTACAATAAAATAACTAGCATAGTTAATTAATTAGTTGACACATCTATTATTTTCTCGATAAACATATCGATGAATAACAGTTCAATTCTTAGTAAATAACTCATGAATGCAAGCTTTACCAACTTTTTTTTAACTCAATAAGAAAAATACACGAAAATTAAGCTACAATATGAGAAAACACGACCCGAGCTACCAACTTTAGTCCCCTCATTATCAACATTTGCACAGTTGATACAACTCAGTATTCTTAAAACCACGCAACTAATTCCCACTTGACTAAGGCGTATTTCAATAATTGAAAGGCACCTGTCTCATCCACACAGCATGTAAAACGTGTGGGAGTAGAAAATGAAGTGAATTGGAAGGTCATGCCAGTTTTGTACCAAATTAAAATGTCCCTTTCTAATTTTTGGTTAAGTAATTAGAGGTCTTAGGTGAGTAACAGATTTTAATTAAATTGTAAAAAATTTAAACTTTTTAATATTTTAGTTCCGTTTTTTACTTTCTTATTTGATTTATTTAATAACTTTTAGTAACCGATTTTTATAAATTAAAATTAATTAATTAAATTTTATTTAATAATTTTTAATTAAAATTTAAATTTTTTAATAAAAAGACAGATTCTTTTAATAATATTTGAAAATTTTTAATTTTATTGAATTTTTAATTGATTTTATAATAATATAATAGTGATTAAATTCTTAAAATTTTAAATCTTTTTTTTCAGTTTAATTTTTTATTTAACTTTTAAAATATTGCTTAAAAGGTTGCAGAGACCGAGAGAATCATTTTGTGATAAAAGCACGAGAGAATCATTAGGAATATTAAAATTGCACAACAACCTGGCAAGTAGGGAGCACGTGAGCAAGTCTCAGTGCAACGTTGCAATCAGCTCTAAGTCACGTGCTGTCAGGATTGCGCTTCTGAGTTCTGACCGCCCCAATCTTTTCCGTGCTTGTGTCGACGATTGGCCGGCCAATTAAGATTTAAAAAATTTTATTATTAAAATTTTATTTATTTATTAATAATTGATTAATTTTTATAAATTATAATTACAAAATTGCGCTCCTAATCTTATTTAATATAAATAAATAAAAAGAAAAAATAACAAATGTACTAGATGGTTAATGAAGCGGACCACCTAATTTTTGAGGTCTCGACTCTATTATTTGTGGCTTTGTGATCAGATTAAAAGTTAAATCAGTAAGATAAAATATTTAAAATTTAATTAATATTGTATGTTATAAAATTATTTAAAATTTAAATATGATTAAAATTTTAAAATATAAGTAAAGATATTATTTTTATTTATCTAAAAATTTAAAGTTTAATTAGAAGGGAATTATTAAATGAATATTAATTAATTTAGTTTAATATTTAAAATTTTATTAATCAAAATAAATAAATAAATAAATATATCAATTTTTAATATAAAAATAATAAAATAAATTAAAAATAAATAGAATGTTTGTAATTGCTAAATATCTCTAATTCCTTCGCATATTTTCTGTTCCTTTCTTTCTTTATTTATTTTTTTGGGTGGTAGACATAAATAAAAACCACTGGTGACTGGTGATTGGCGACTGGCGCCTGAACTGAGGCTAAGACAGAGACTGTAGATACTACATAACAAAGTCAGCAGCTTCTCTCAGGTTCCTCGTCCTCTATAAATCTAAACATTCACACTCTTGCCATTGGACATCACTGCGCCTCTCTGTCTCTCTCCATCAACTCAAGCCATGGCGGATCTGAAGTCTACGTTCTTGAAGGTGTACTCTGCTCTCAAGCGGGAACTCTTGGAGGATCCTGCTTTTGAGTGGACCCCTGAGTCTCGCCAATGGGTCGACAGGGTACTACCTTTTTTCTTATCTTCTTTTACCATTCTTTCTGATTTTGTTTTTCTGGGTTTTCGTAATCTAAAGATTAGTTCTTGATCCCGTTTCTCCATTGAGATTTGAACTTCAATGCTGTTGCTTGGGCTTAAGAGAAAAGATGGCCTAATAAGTTGCTGAGATGTGCAATTCCTATTCGTTGTTCATGACATCTTTACTACAAAAGAAACACTTCCTGCCATAATGCTTCTAGCTTAATTCCTTTATCGTAGTTATGGATCAAAAAACTGACTTTTGGCATGTTCTTGGCTGAGGATCTTTTTACCATGTGTTCCTTCTGCCAACAGTAATAAATTTTTGCAGTTAAAATGCAGTTATCTGACTGTTTTATTTGTTCAATCTGATGCAGATGTTGGACTACAATGTCCCTGGAGGTAGGATTCAAATTTTGTAAGAACTTATAATGTGAACGGACTTAACAGTTCGGGAACTTCTGTTGTCAACCTTTGTAATAATGTAGGATTTATACATTACTTGATAGCTTTAGCAATATATGTTGCTTACAGGGAAGCTGAATAGGGGCCTGTCTGTGATTGATAGCTATAAATTGTTGAAAGAAGGAAAGGAATTAACTGAAGAGGAAATCTTTCTTGCTAGTGCTCTTGGATGGTGTATTGAATGGGTAATTATATTGAATGACTTCATTCCCAGTTTAGGGTTTCACAATTATGGCAGCTAATTAGTGCCAATGACATCAATTTTTGCAGCTTCAAGCATATTTTCTTGTTCTAGATGACATTATGGATAGTTCACACACAAGACGTGGTCAACCTTGTTGGTTTAGGGTACCCAAGGTTTGTGTTGATTCCACTGCTGTTGTTTTCATTGCTTCCAAAGTGTTTGATGTCCATGAACTCTCTGTTTTAGGTTGGTATGATTGCAGTAAATGATGGAATTTTGCTTCGCAATCATATTCCGAGGATTCTCAAAAACCACTTTAAAGGCAAGGCATACTATGTGGATCTTGTGGATTTGTTTAATGAGGTAAATAAGTTGCTTATATTTTCTTGGGTTACATTCTGGGGATATATGTTATTGACAGTTCATGTATGCTTCTGCAGGTGGAGTTCCAAACAGCCTGTGGGCAAATGATTGATCTGATAACAACGCTTGAAGGAGAAAAGGAATTGTCGAAATACAATTTGTCAGTGTAAGTGAAATACTTGCAATTTGACTGCTGTTGACATTTTGGGCAATTTTGACCAAGAAACCGTATCTTTTCACAACCAGTAATCTTCTATGTAATACTATTCCTACTCATGGTCATGAATATTTAAAAAACATGTTAAATTGAATCCTTTATGAGTTTGACCCTTCAATCAAAGCTACATGCCACTGATGCTACATGGGCTATTTATATTCTCCCAAAGGATAGGGAATATGAGATAGTGAGGCTATTACAATTGAGTTTAAGCAATCTTCTGTTGTTATTTGGATTTTTAGAACTCTTAGTTACTTTGAATGACTACGTAGTTGTCTTTAAGTTCATCTAGTTTTGTTGTTTGTGAGCCCTCTAATTACTTCTTAAACTTTTGCAGTCACAGGCGTATTGTTCAGTACAAGACTGCCTACTATTCATTTTACCTCCCAGTGAGTGTACTTTAACTGATTGAATGCCTTAGAATCAGATAAAGCTTTATTATGCACCTCATCCTTCTTTTGATTCTCTGTCATTTCTTCCAAGGAAAAAACAGAAACAAACTAAAAAGAGATTTTGATAATATGTTGTTGAATTTCAATAGAATGTGCATTCTTAATGTTGGGAATTTCAGAATCGGAATGATCATCTGACCATTCAATCATTAATCATTTCAGGTTGCATGTGCATTGCTCATGGCGGGTGAGAATTTGGACAACCATGTTGTCGTGAAAAACATTCTTGTGGAGATGGGAACCTACTTCCAAGTACAGGTATGCTTAAAGTGTTAATGACCTTGACTTTCCCCTGGAGTTTCTTTTTGTTACTTGTGCGATTGAATGTCTTTCTTCGCATTTCTGCGCTCTATTCAACTTCTGTAACAGCTTGTGTTGCGAAGGCAAATCTTAAATGATGCATGTATGGGGCTTCATGATGTTTATCTTCATGGATTTTTCTTTTCTTTTCTTTTCTTTTTTTCTCCTGATCTATACACAATTCAGTTCAATTGGGTACAGTGCATCACTCGGAAGTCCATGGAGGTTAAGTGTTAGTCTTCACCGTGTCAGTTATCTTTGAAATTCTTCTTGTGCAGGATGATTATTTGGATTGCTTTGGTGATCCCGAGACGATTGGTAAGGTAAGCACAACTTTAGTGAATATGTAAAATTAGATTGCACATGTCAAATAAAACTCCATTTAACTGAACTTTATTCTTTCTAAACTTCATGCACTCAGATAGGAACAGATATTGAAGACTTCAAATGCTCATGGTTGGTCGTGAAGGCTTTGGAACTTTGTACCGAAGAGCAAAAGAAATTATTATATGTAAGAGTGGTGTAATGTTTAGTTCATTTATGTGATTGCTGTCTCAGACAAAATAGCTTTTATATGTTGCTAATGCTCTTCCCATCCAGGACAACTATGGGAAAACTGACCCTGCCAATGTAGCAAAAGTGAAGGCTCTTTATAACGAGCTGAATCTTCAGGTGTGTGTTTTAAGTCCTTGCAATAAATGTGCAGAGATGGTGGCTTTACTCTTCCTTAGTATTGTAGGTTCATATTAAGGCACTTTCAGGTTTCTTCTGTTTATCAACTTCCCTTGATGTTCATCTTGACAGGCTGAGTTTGCTGAGTACGAAAGGAAAAGCTATGAGAGACTGATAACTTCCATTGAAGCTCATCCGAGCAAAGCAGTCCAAGCGGTGTTAAAATCTTTCTTGGCTAAAATATACAAAAGGCAGAAGTAGTGCAAGGACTATGAGGTTGATGATGCCGAATGTTTTCCTAATTAGTCAAAAGTTGTTGCTTCCTAATCAGCTTGGTGTTCTGTTCCTGAAAATAACTTGTACTTGCTTGCATCAAAGCACTGCTCATCATTGATAAGATATGTGAACGATTTGACATTTCCTGATGATTATGTTCTGATGAAGAATTTCTCACCCACCAATCAGGGCATAGTTTTGTCACCAACTCTTTTGTTAACTAGTGTGTATGCATTTTTAAAGGTGGTTTTTTCAACCGAAAATCCTATATTTAAGTTAAAAATGTTTGGTTGGATGCAATCTTAATATTCTTAATGAACTATTAAATGCTAATATAATTAAAAAATAATATCTTGAATTAAGAAACTATCTCCAATCAACAAAACAAAAGTGTCTGTTCTGAAAATTAATTATCCAATCTTAAAAATGTCCGTGAGATTAGCAACAAAAATGATGTAGACAAGTGAAAAGTCAAACAACAAGCAAGGAGTCCGTTTGTCTTGAAGAATTACAACAGTTTTTTCTTTTTTGTTTTGGTTTCATGGCTCTTTCTGCAAATCAAATTCAAAGATTCTAAAAACTTGGATTCTGAATTCAGAAGATAATGATCGTTTTAGTTATTCAATCTTTCAAATTTCACTTGATCGTATGCGTTATCTCTTTTGGAAGATTCGACTAAATGTTTTATCTTGGGTCATTTTCGTGAACATTTTTTATCTTGTCATTTCCGTAAACTTTCTCATTTTTTAGAATTTTATTTGTCAATCAGCATGAGCTTTTGGTCCCCGATTCTGGGTTATGATTATTGCTGCTAGAATATTTCTTCCAAAGACTTGTTTTTTGATCCAATGTTTTTTATGGTAATTTTTTGAAAAACAGAAAGACGTCTTTTTTAATGTCAAATTTTGTTTCTTTAATGGAAAACACTTCTGGGTTTGATTTGATTTTGGAGGGAATTTAGGCTTTTCAATTTTCTTTTTGGTGTTTGGTTAGGGGAATGAGAAATGAATCTTGTAGTTCGTGTGATAGAGGCAAGGAATTTGCCACCAATGAACACTAACGGCCTGAGCGATCCGTATGTAAAATTGAAGCTGGGAAAGCAGAAGTTCAAGACCAAAGTAATGAAGAAATGCTTGAATCCAAGTTGGAGTGAGGAATTTAGTTTCAGGGTTGATGATTTGCATGACGCACTTGTAATTTCTGTATTGGATGAAGACAAGTACTTCAACGATGACTTTGTTGGGAGAATTAAAATGTCAGTCTCGCGTGTTTTTGATGCAGATAATAAGTCCCTTGGCACTTGTTGGTACCCTCTCCAATCCAAAAACAAGAAGCTCAAGAAGAAGAATCGTGGTACTTTTGATTTTTGGCATTTGCATTAAGCACAGCAACCTCTATAAATTTGCTGTATGATTTATGTTGTAACTTTTTCTTCTCTTTTATGTTCAAACAGGTGAAATTCTTCTAGATATATGTTTGTCTCCAAAGAATTCTGTCGACTCAATTCCTGAGGGCGATCAATCCCAACGGGGGAAGAATGCAGAGAAAATTATAGAAAATCCCACTGGGGTTTTGAATGGCTCAACCAGATCATCATCTCCATTGAAGGGAGAAGAAACTGTTTCTGCTAAAGAAGAGAAGTCTATCACACAAAAAAGTTTTGCTGTGAGAATTGCTCAGATTTTTAACAAAAATGGTGATGCAACATCCACCACTTCCAGTAAGGACATTGAGGTAATAGAGATACCTGAAATCTTCGGGGTTGAGGCTTGTGATGACAAGTTGGTGGATCAGTCTTCTTATGATAACTTTGAAGAACTTATGAAAGCAATGGAATCTAGGGGTGAGGGAAGCGAAACTCCAAGTAATCTGCCTGGGGGTCTCCTTCTAGACCAGTTATATGTAATTGCTCCCAAAGATCTGAACGCCTTATTGTTTTCACCCGATTCAACTTTTTGGACATCATTGGCAGATTCTCAGGGGAAAACAGAACAGCACTATGGACCTTGGAAATTTGAAAATAGTGGTGCAAACTTGAAAAGGTCTATAACGTACGTTACTGCTCCAAGCAAATTAATTAAGGCTGTGAAAGCCTTCGAGGAACACACATATCTGAAAGCAGATGGGAAGGTTTTTGCTGTTTTAGCTAGTGTAAGTACTCCAGATGTCATGTATGGGAGCACCTTTAAAATTGAAGTACTTTACTGCATCACATCTGGCCCAGATTTGCAATCGGGGGAAAAAATTTCGCAGCTTCTTGTGTCTTGGCGGATGAACTTTCTGCAGAGCACCATGATGAAGGGTATGATAGAAAATGGTGCAAGACAAGGTATAAAGGATAGCTTTGAGCAGTTTGCAACTATGCTATCTCAAAATGTTAAGATAGCTGATTTGAAGGACACAGGGTCCAATAAGGAACAAGTTTTAGCTTCACTACAGGCAGAACATCAATCAGACTGCAAACTGGCAATGCAGTATTTTGGAAATCTCACCGTAGTTTTTACGGTGCTTATAGGTTTATATATCCTTGTCCACATCTGGCTGGCTGCACCTAGCCCATTCCAAGGGCTTGAATTCGTTGGGCTTGACTTGCCTGATTCGATTGGTGAAGTAATTGTCTGCTGTGTTCTGGTTCTCCAATGTCAAAGGGTCCTTGAGTTGGTTTCACGCTTTATGCAGGCCAGAGCACAAAGGGGTAATGTTTAGTTCCATTTCTAGGCTCTACCTGAAGTCTCTATATACATTTTTGGTAGTAATTCTTTTTGCTTAGCTGAAATGATTATGTGACTTGAGAAATATATTGATGCCAAGATTTGGTATCTCATTTAATGTTTGCTTGCATTTAGGAAGTGATCATGGAGTCAAAGCCCAAGGAGATGGGTGGCTTCTTACTGTTGCGTTGATTGAGGGAAGCAATTTAGCAGCTGTTGATTCAGGAGGCTTCTGTGATCCCTATGTGACCTTCACCTGTAATGGCAAAAGTAGAACGAGCTCAATTAAGTTCCAACAATCTGAACCTATGTGGAATGGTGAAATACTTCTCCTATGAATTACTTTGTTATACACCTATCCTGCAACTTTACTAATCAGAGAACCTGCTCAGTCAAATGCTTTTAGGATTTTGTAGCAAGTTTCTTTAGAACTTTCTTGATTAGTAATCTTAAAGGGATATATTGACTTCTGCAGAAATATTTGAATTTGATGCCATGGATGAGCCTCCTTCTATGTTGGACATGGAAGTTTATGATTTCGACGGGCCTTTTAGTGAAGCTACATCTTTAGGACGTGCTGAAGTTAATTTTCTGAAATCTAACATATCGGATCTGGCTGATGTGTGGGTTCCTCTTCAAGGAAAACTAGCACAAGCTTGCCAATCTAAGCTGAATTTAAGAATTTTCCTGAACAACACGAAAGGTGGCAATGTTATTAAAGACTACTTGAGTAAGATGGAGAAAGAGGTGGGAAAAAAGGTAAACGGCTAGTCATCCTAGGCTGGCTTTCACTTCTGCTACTTTGCTCTATAAATGGAGATCACTAGACCTGTTTCTTATACATTTAAGTGTGGATGAAATTTCATAGATAAGCTTGCGTTCTCCTCAAACAAATTCAGCTTTCCAGAAGCTCTTTGGACTTCCACCCGAGGAGTTTCTCATCAATGACTTCACCTGTCACTTGAAGAGAAAAATGCTTCTGCAGGTTTAAATATGTGATGTTGAATTTTTGTGATGATCCTGTGGTCTTCTGATTGTTATGTCATTTTCTTAATTGGTTTTAGTCATTTACAAGAGATTCTTGGTTCTTTGTTTCTTATTGACTTGCAGCATTGTGTGTTCAGGGTCGCCTATTTCTGTCAGCAAGAATAATTGGGTTCCATGCTAATTTATTCGGGCACAAAACTAAGTTTTTCTTTCTTTGGGAAGACATAGAAGACATTCAAGTTTATCCTCCTACGATTTCATCTATGGGTAGTCCCGTTATCGTTGTCACTCTACGACAGGGCAGAGGTATGGATGCAAGGCATGGTGCAAAGTCACAAGATGAGGTGGGAAGGCTGAAGTTCCAGTTCCACTCTTTTGTATCTTTCAGTGTAGCAAATCGGTAAATGACTGATGTGGTGCCTTTATCTATTTGGTAGTACTTAACGATTTGCTCCTGTGCATCATTACTATGTGGGTTTTTTGTTCTAACGTACACTTCTTTCTAAAGGACAATCAGAGCTCTATGGGCTAATATTGAATGACAGATTGAGTGTTTAAGTCTATGATGTTAATTCAATGCTTGTATACTGAATAGGACAATCATGGCTCTATGGAAGGCTAGAGCATTGACTCCTGAGCAGAAGGTGCAATTAATTGAAGAAGAATCTGAGAGTAAAACCCTTCAAGCTGAAGAGAGTAGCTCCTTCTTGGGTCTTGATGATGTTAGCATGTCTGAAGTTCATGCTGCTGCTCTTTCTGCCCCGGTATTTGCTCTTGTTCTCCTCGACCTCTTACTTTGTTCTACATTTATGCCTAATGCATGAGTTTACCAAGATCAGCACTAGAGGAGCATTTTATGTATTCGGGTCATGGTCATGCTAGTATATTTGGATTTTTGTGTTCTTAACTTAGTTTGAATTATATGTGAAGACCTTTATCTGACTGTCTTGAGATGTTCTAGGCCGATTTTGTTATGGAACTGTTCGGTGGTGGTGATTTGGAACGCAAAGTCATGGAAAAAGCTGGATATGTTAATTATTCTTATACACCATGGGAATCAGAGAATGATGTAGATGAGAGGCAAATATATTACAGATTTGAAAAACGCATATCCCGTTATGGAGGAGAAGCTACATGCACGCAGCAGAAGTATCCCCTCGCTGATGGGAAAGGGTGGGTAGTGGATGAGATTGCAACTCTCCACGAAGTCCCGCTTGGTGACTATTTTAATGTATGGCTTGCAACTTGAGATTGCATATATCTTTACCTGTTTCTTCTTTATAACTTTGAATGTGGCATTATTATTTCACTCCTGTCTTAACTTTCTTCATGGAGTCATTTGTCATTCCCGATGATCGACTATTTTCTTACATCAATTATGATTTGCAGATTCACCTGAAATTCCAAATTGAGGACACATCGTCAAAACCAAAAAGCTGTTATGTGCAGGTATCCTTCGGAATTGCATGGCTTAAAAGCACCAAACATCAGAAAAAGATTACAAAGAACATCCTTTCGAACGTCCAAGATCGCTTGAAGGTGACATGTAGCTTAGTTGAGAAGGAGTTCTCAAATGTGTAATGAACTCCCCTCTTTTAGAAACTTGCCATTGGAACTTTGAAGCGTAAGCATACTTTCCTGCAAAAGTTCTGCTGAATTGTGTAAAGAGTCTGTAGATGAGTCCACAGGTCATGTATAGAAGAAAGTAAGTAGAGCTGCAGAGTCAACTCATTTTTGTAAATATACCAAATTTTCGGGCTCAGATTCTTAACTCAGATGAGATGAGCTCATCTTTTCATTTAATTGTGCAAGACAAAATTAATATAATTTTCATGTATATAGATTTATTTGTTAAAAGTAAGGATAATTCTCACGTTTCACTTAGGATAGAAGTAGTTAAAGTCAATGAGATTTTTAGATAAGAATTATCTTTATCTCAAGTAGTTAAAGTCAATGAGGTTTTTAGATAAGAATTATCTTTATCTCAAGTAGTTAGGATATATACGTAGCTTGTCCTGCCTATTTAAAGGCTCTAAATTATTCCAATAAAGCATCGATTTTGCTTCCAATTTTCTATCTTGCTCTGTCAAAATCTCCAACAAAATTGGTATCAGAGCTCGGTTCGTTTAGATGTGGGAAGTATTTCAAGTCGATTGCACACACAAGCATGATTGCTAATGTAGGTGTTAATGTGTCTCAGCCACAAATTTCGTTATTCAAAGAAGACTCGTATGAATTTTGAAGCATCAAAATGAAGACATTGTTTTGATCTCAAGATCTCTGGAACTATGTCAAAACAGGTTATGGAGAAAATGAAGAAGATGAGACTTGCAACAAAAAGCATCAGAAGTGAGACGCAAAGCACTCTTCTTCATCCAGCAAGTAGTAGATGATTTTTTCAAGGATAGCAGCAGCTACCACGACCAAGCAAGCATGGACCACACTCAAAATTGAATATCAGGTTCCTCTAAGGTAATTGTTGTCAAATTGCTATCACTAAGGCGTGATTTTGAGACTTCATGAAAAATAACGAATCTATGCAAGATTTTTTGGCAAGAGTTTCATCTGTTGTAGGACAAATAAGATCTTATGGAGATCAAATATCAGATGAAACAGTGGTTGCTAAAGTTCTAAGGAGCTTGCCATCCAAGTTCGATCATGTAGTGGTTGCGATTGAAGAATCAAAAGATCTATCCTATTTTCTGTTTGATGAGCTGATGGGATCACTTCAAGCTCACGAAACACAAATCAATCAATTGAATGAAAAGGAAGAAGAAAGGGCTTTTCAGATCAAGGGGTACCCTGAATCCTCGAATCAATATGTAGGAGGAAGAGGTCTAGGAGGCTACCGAGGAAGGGACTGAGGCAAAATACTACACTTAAATGCTCATACTGTAACAAATATGAGCACTCTGATAAGTATTGTTGGTACAAACCAGAAGAGGCGAATTATGCTGAAGAAAAGGAAGATAAATTCTTGTTTATGACAATAAGTACATTAAATGAGGAAAAGAATGACATCTGGTATATAAATAGTGGCTGCTCTCATCACATGACCAAAGATCGTTCAAAGTTCAAAAGACTCAACGAGAATGTCAAATCACAAGTGCAATTTGGAGATGATAAACAACTGCAGATTGAAGGCAAAGGGATAACTGAGATCTCAGTTGGTAACCAGAAAAAATTCATTAAGGATGTTCATTTTGCTCCTTGTCTAGCACATAACTTGTTGAGCATTGATCAATTGATTGAATTTGGTTATATGGTGGTATTTGATGATGGTACATGCACCGTGACACACAAAATCACTGGTAAAATTATTGCTTGTGCTCATATGTCATCAAATTGTATGATTACTCTTGACTTTACTAAAAGAACAGAAACAACCATGGTGAGTAAGACTCTTGCAGAAAGTGAATTGTGGCATCAATGATATGGCCATTTGAACATTAAAGCACTACAGTTGCTAAAGAACAAGCAAATGGTGTGTAATCTTCCCATCATTAAGCCACTGGAGAAGGTCTACAAAGGATGTATAGTCGAAAAGCAAACAAAGCAATACTTTTCGGTAGGAAAATCAAATGGAGTTGAAGATATTCTCGAACTCATCCATGTTGATCTATGTGGTCCCATGAGGACATAATCGTTAGCTAGCAGGAAATATTTCCTCTTATTTACTGATAATTTTAGCAGGATGAGTTGAGTATATTTTTTGAAGCACAAATCAAAAAGTTTCGAGCTGAGTATATTTTTCTTGAAGCACAAATCAAAAAGTTTCGAGCGCTTTAGGAAATTCAAGGCACTTGTGAAAAAACAAAGTGGAAAAGTTATAAAAGTGCTTCGTACTGATTGCGGAGATGAGTTCACTTCAAAAGATTTCGATGCTTTTTGTGATGAACAAGGAATAAAGAGGCAGCTCACAACTCCATACACTCCCGAGCAGAATGGTATAGCTGAACGCAATAATCCGACTGTCGTAGACATAACTCGATCCATGCTTAAGAAAAAAGGAATGTCATATTCTTTTTGGGAAGAAGGAGTTGCTATAGTTGTACACATTTTAAATATTTCACCGAATAAAGTAGTATGGGATCAAACTCCCTATGAAGCATAGAGTGGAAGTAAGCCCTCAGTAAGTCATTTACAAGTGTTTGGGTGCATCTGTTATGTCTTGCTTACAACTGAACAACATAAACT
Organism: Erythroxylum incrassatum; assembly: GCA_026546855.1. Lineage (NCBI taxonomy): Eukaryota > Viridiplantae > Streptophyta > Magnoliopsida > Malpighiales > Erythroxylaceae > Erythroxylum > Erythroxylum incrassatum. The sequence continues at coordinate 31,967,547 of JANVCL010000005.1, read as the reverse complement.
AGATGCAAAGTCATGAAAACATATATTTATTAGCTATTGCACTCATTCAACAGGCTTATCGGTTGTATGATCCCTTAAGTAGGAAGATTATTTTTAGTCGCAATGTCGTATTTGATGAGCAGACCAGTTGGGATTGGGGAGTCAAAGACAACAACCAAACTCCTCAAGTTGAGACTGAAGAAGAACAAATTATCCCTGAGCAACTGGAGAACGAAGAAGATGATCCGGAAAGATCACAAATTTCAACTAAAAAAACAAATTCAAACTCTTCATCCAAAGAGTCCCCTCTTAAAAGATCAATTCCAATAGAGTCGGCTTAGCTACGCAAAAGTGAGCGTGGTAGAATTCCTCGACGATGATTTGAAATAGAGGGAGAGGCTACATCGCCATTAGTTCTATTTGCCGGGGATCATTTCACAGTGGAAGAAGTTATGAAAAAGCAAGAATGGAGAGATGCAATGGAAAATAAACAACTGTCCATACAATGCAATCGAACATGGGAGTTAACTGATCTTCCAAAAGGTAAAAATGCCATCGGTTTAAAGTGGATCTTTAAGACAAAGTATTTGGCCGACATAAGTGTTCAAAAACATAAAGCTAGGGTGGTGGATAGAGGTTTTACGCAGCAATAAGGAATCGACTACAAAGGAACACTCTCCAGTGATGGATATAGGTCCCTATCACATGGAGGGACTCCATTCTAAATTGGCAGCACCGCCGCTTGCTACTTTTATTGAATAATTGAGCATGCAGTCTTTGTTGAAATAAATGGAAGCCACCTGCAGTCTTTGTTGACAAGAAGGAAAAAAGGCAATTGTCTTCAGGCGACAGAGTGCCTATATAAGGCACTCCCTACTTCAACAAATCATACAACACAATACAGAAAGAAAAAACGAGAGAAAACCATAGTAATTCAAAAACTCTAAAGTTAGGAAATTTATTCCTAAAGGGTTGGTATGTGACAAAATAGTGAGGTTAGTATTTTTAAGTTGGGAAACACCTTGTGACCCACTATTTTGGTTTTATCTCTGTATACCTACTATTTGTAATAGTGGAAGAAATATTCTGAGTTTTGTCCGTGGACGTAGCCCAAAGTTAAGGGTGAACCACGTTAAATATTATGTGTTCATTTTGCTCCTTTTATTTTTCCTTTTCACAAAATACACCCGTTGTGCCCAACATAATCCACATGGGTGCAAATACTTGCATAACTAACCCTCCTCAGAGTTGTTGTGCGTTCATCTATGTATAAAGGGTTCCCTATATAGCTCCTTAGATGACTAAGACTCCTACTAGTCCAATATTCTAATAAAATATTATGAATATTACCTCAAACATGTATCTTTTTCTACTTGAGATCTTTTAATTTCTGCCCTAGTTTTTAGGACTAGAGGAGCAGGGGCTTTAGATTACAAAACCGTGGTCTTAGATTCAAATATTTTTCGAGCCCTTAAGATGGAGCTGAATTTAAATAAGAAAATATTGCGATCATTTAACACTACCACCTTAATCCCAAGTTTTTCCATTGTTTTGCAGCCCAAGAATTCAGAGCTTGAAAGTATGGTCATAAGAGTTTTTTTTTTCCAAATTGGATTAATTCATTACATTTCTTGCTACTTAAAGAGAATTACACAATCTAATGGTTGATGGAAGTCATGCATCTGAGAATTCACAGTGACCTTAGCCACAAGCTCGCTTGCTTCCCGTAATTGCAATTCTAAATATAAATTCGTAACAACTTTATAATAACTAATGAGATTCTAGAAATTCAATATTTGAATTCTTTCTTGCTCATGCTAAAACTTAAAAACAACTAATACTTGAATTTTTTGAAATTAGGTCTGTCACAAGTTATTAGAATCGACAATATCAATTTTAATTCTAAGAATACCAAAGGTAACTTGTACATAATTCATGAGTAATAAACCCAAAGTTGGTGGGCAAAAGAAAACGCAAAGGGCGTACAATTTAGCAAAATCTACATTTCAGAATAAATTGAATAATGGAATAAAGGCAACTTATAGAACTTCACAAGTACACGAGATAACTATTGATCACACTGGTTGAATCTTTCATAGCTTCATTCAGAATATTGGTCCAAACAACCGAAGAAGTTATTTTTCTCAACCAACCAGCCCAGTACTAGTAGCTGCAGCATGTACTTATTTTTCTTAACCAACCAGCTCAGTACTCGTAGCTGCAGCATGCACCTTGGCACAGCTTCTGGGTTGAATCATAAAGAACAATAAACCATGTACCTGTTGTAAGAAAAATCCTGAACAAAAAAAAGCAAGCTCTTCATGCTCGGAATTAAGCAAGATGTCCTAATGTTTTTCACAAAAATGAACTGATCTAGGTCCTATTCTCTTGGGGGTATGATACATCCATGAGAAATCTTATACAGTGATACTTTTGCCCAAACTTGATCCAATTTCCAACTATCTAATGAGTTAAACTAGGAAACAACCCTCTCCAGCACTTCATGATCATTTGATACTAGAAACTTCACATCAATCAACTCAGAGCCCTTTGAAACCCTCAAAAGCTATCAATAACAATTTATCGCAGAAAAAGAATGATTACAAGTCTAGAAAAGAATCACGAGAAATTTCATTCCGAGAAACCTGAATTATAAAGCACTATGGAAAAGAAGAAATTCTAAAACCAAAGCATATCACTTATCATTCAGCCAGGACGGAACTATGGTACAGATGTACAAGCTCAGGATATACAGGTTGTAACAATTAGAAGGAAACCAACACATAACAATCGATTTGTTGTCCTGAAAAGGTTTACCACCATTTTACCACCCTCACTTGTACAAAAATACCTCAAGTATGCAAACTTCCACTCCAGTCATCTGAAAAGTGCAAACACCATCTGATAAAAAAAAAGAAAAGAAAGTCAGATCCCCAACAGAAGGCAATATCAGGAATGGAATAAAGCAACCAGGAGTCGGGAATGTTCAAGTACCTAAAAATCAACCCTCCAAACACAAAATGGTTGGTTTGAATGTCAGCAAGGTACAGTAGGACTTTTCAGTCACTCCACAACAAACTTGTCAAATTGAAGTATTTTTCTGTGCCTTGAATACAAATTAGTTTGAACTTAGACAGATTAGAGGCTTTTCTATATAACAGAATGCAACTGAGTATAGAATTCAGTGAAGTCAAGCCGAAAGAGGAGGAATTTCAAGTCCACATGTTGCTGCAGAGGCAACTGAGACAAGAAACCTTCAAACAAATTTGTATACTCCTTTGCTGTTGCATCCAGTTCCTGCCCCATGTTTCGAAGAAATTCCCCAGCACGTTGTGTTAAGGCCTTCCTGCCATCACTAATCCAAGATCCAGGATCTGAAGAATTATCTACCGTCTGCCTCCGTGATTTGTTTTTGTCTAGAGTAGGTAAAGAGGATGCCTTGGTTCTGCATAAAGTGAAGTACAGACATTCTTCAACAGGAATATTGAAGAAAGAAAAATAAACAAAACTAGAATTAGCTCATTTGTTATATGCTGACACTACAGAAAATCTTCACCTGGCTTGTAACTCATGAATGCCTTCATACAATCGATCTACCTGACTTCTGAATCGTAATATGAGGTCAAACAATACAAAGAGCGACTTGTACAGTGGTTGAGACCGCTCACCAAGAAGAGATTTTTCCACAATAGAATGGAGGTACTTTTCATGTGCTGCAAGTAGGTCATCCAGATCCCTTGCAATGTCCATCTCATTTGAAAAATCTGACCATGAAACCTCCAAAACTTCAAACATGATATAGTATTGTAAGTTTGTAACAAAGTGATTCATCTCATCCCAGAGAACCTGGCATCGTCTCAGAGTTGAGAGTAAATGTAACTTTACAGCTCCTTGCAACTTGGTGAAAGAATGTGAAGTAATACAATTTGGCTTCATAGTCTTCCAGGCACCAATAAGTGCATGCTCTACACGTCTCAGCTTCCACAGAAAATTAAATATTCTTAAATACCTTGCCATAACAGACTCTGTAAACACAGTATCCAATGGAACTCTAGCATCATATTGCAGTGAGAAAACATCCCAGCCCCTATCTCCGATGCCATGCGACATCATTTTGACCTTCAACCTATCTAATATGTCAGGATCATCATACTGGGCATTAGATGATCGAATTGCAGTTTCCAGCAATCCAGCTAGTTTAAATGAGCTAATAGTATTAGCAGGCTCAAAAAGTTCTGGACCAACGATGTCCATTAGGTATTGAACAAAGTCACCTTGCCCCAGTAGCAAATAACGCTTGATTGCAAGACAATGTTCTTTAAATTTGAACTTTGTGTACATGACATCCAGCAAATACTTATCAATTCTCTTTGCTGCTTCAGCAACAAGATTTTCAAGTGCATCTGATTCACCATATCCAAGGCTTCCTCTTCTTGTTGTTGTCCCTGCGGCAGCAGCAGCCTCTGTTGCAGCATCAGCCCAGCCACGGTCATCACAACAAACCCTAAGGAAATTTATTGACTTACCAGTCCTTAAAATTCTCTGAGCGAGGGTCTGTGAAATAAATGAAGGGAGCATACCAGAATGGAGCCTGTAACCTTCCCTCCAGAGTGATTCTGCTTTCACTGGCTGACCAACAACAAAGAAGTCAGCAAAAATGTCTTCTAGCTCCCCCTCCAAAACCCAACTCCTAACCATTTCAAAAAGTGGAGAACATACTCTCTGGAGTAAACTCCTCATGAATTGGCGTACAAGTGGATCACCATGCTGAGCATGCAAATGTATAGACCCAGCCATAGCCCCACCTCTTAAAACTCTGCACTTATCCACCAACACCGCCATTAACCTCATTTTAACCATCGGTTCTGCAAACCAAACTGACAATCTCCTCAGCGACAAATAATTCCCTGAACTAGCAGTCTCTGAGACTAACGGAATTGGATTCATTGCCTGTGCTTCAAGCACAGCCAGCAACTTGTAATAGTCCGTAAGTTCATCTTGCAAGGCAGCACTAAAAGCCTGCCCTACAGTTCCTACATCTTCAGCCGGAAACCGATCCATACTTCCGCAAATGTAGTCTTTAACTTTCCTATACAGCCAACCCAACTCACACAACTTCCTAACCATAAGTCTAGTGCCTCGAGGAACCTTAACTGCATCAGGCAAAACGTACCCATCAACATCTGCATCGAATTTTACATACCTCCCATCAATCCCTTGGCAAGCATAAAGCACATCTCTCACCAAAACCTCCTCAGAGACCTCATTTTCCTCTCTAACCAAATTCACAAACTCTTTAAACGCAATCTCACGCAAATTCTCTGGATCCATAGTGACCAACAAAACCCCATTATTCCAACCTGTGTCATCTTTCTTAGGAACCCGCGTATCGTCGCTCAATTCAGAGTCGTGTAATCCCAAATTAGGCAACAAAAACGTAGAACCAGGTGCACTTTCCGCAGACTTCCGATCCTCAGATATGATTTTGAGCAAATAAAGAACTGCCCATTTGTTATTGATGCTACCAGGCCCCGTCTTGGAAGCGAACTTGTTGTAAAGATCAGCAAAGGTAAGGGCTTGAGAAGACTTACCCTGAGTAGCGAGACGGCGCTTGACGGCTTCGGCAATGGCGGCGGCGTCAAACGAAACGGAAGGGGTTAATCTACTCTGCAAGATGCGAATTGCGTAGCGAAGAGAAGAACTGAAATCAGGAGAGTTAGGGTTTTGGGAATTAGGGTTTTGAGAGAGCAAGCGATAAACTAGCTCTTTGACTAGATCTAAAATCTTACGTTGGTCTTCTTCTTCCATCTTGCCTAATTTTTGTTTGTACAGAAAAACAAGGGTTTAGCAGTGGCAGTTGGCGTGGAAGTGGGACTGAAGTGAAGAAGTGAGAGACGGAATACGTGTCGTCTGGTTAATTATTATATGGGCGGGGAAACGTGAATGATAATTTTGAAATAATGACATGTAGCCAATGGAATTTGGGAAAGTTCTGCTGTTCACACGTACTGTACACCATGGAAACCAGTTTTCTGATGGCCGGCTGAGTTTTTTTTTTTGAAAAATTTACCTATTTTAATTTTAATATAATACAATATTAAATAATATCTTAAATCGTTCTATAGAATAATAATAAAAAATAGATTTATATTTCTAATTATATCTCTTCCTCTTTAATAATTGGATTACTACTTTTTTATTTGAATTCTTTATAAAAATTTTAAATCACATTTTTATTTCTATCAATCTTCATTAAAATAGTTAAAAGCCATTAAAATAGTAATGAGAAATAATACGAAATTTATGTAAAAACGACATATTTATTATTCTAATCATTATATTAAATTTTATCATTAAAATTAAACACTTAACCCAAATGTCAAAATGGGTGCACAATGCACACTTCGTACAGTTTTTCAAAGAGGTTGTATTTCATTGTTATAACAAAATTTCAAATCTTCTAACATTATTTAAATAGTCAAAAAATGTGTTTTGAAGTAAAGTATTTGTATCGACTTTTTATTATTATATCTAAATAAATAAGTAATATATGAGATTATTTTAATAAGATATTCTACTTTTATTGTTAAAATAAGTTTAAAATTATTCTTAATTCATTTAAAGTAAAAGTATTTTCTTCATAATTGTTTTCCAAACTATTACCTAGCCTTCTAAATATATAATAAAGAGATCATAAAATTATTTAAAAGTATAATTATTTTTGAAAAGTAAAAATCAGGTAAGTTTATCACCAATTTTTCATCATACAATTATAAGTAACATATTAAATTTTAATATTTCAAATGATTTCTTTTTTATGCAAATATATTAAAAATAATCTAATTATATTCACAATTTGATGCATAAATGGTTTGATTAGTAATTTAATATTAAAAATTTTCAAGAATGGAACGCTTTCAATATCATACGCAATACAATTAATATTAGCACTCTGTAAGAAAAAAATGATACCATAACGGATATAATACATAAAGAATTAACCAAATTAGTCAATATTAACACGATCTTTCAAGAGTGGCAATATTTGAATTTTCAATTTTTTTTACAAAAATCATTCACTATTAACTCTAAATTTAATGGTACTGACGTGGTAGACCATATCGATAGACTTATTCGACACATGGTCACCACGTGGCCTATTAATATTATGTCAAATTAAATTTTAAAATTTTTTAAAATAATAATTATCTTGTTATTTGACATTCTCTGAACTTTTAGACTGACAAAAACATTATGCAATTTTGTAAAACAAAATTAAAGGTGGAATTTTTTCAAGAGTTTGATTAAATGTCCCCTCTTGGGTTTTACATTATAACTTCCTTTCATGTTTTGGAAACATATTTGGCTATCAATGAATAAACCAACATGACTACAAGCAAATAATAGAGTAACAAATGTGATATGTCTAACATAATTCCTTCATTTATCATTTGCTTAAAAGCATTAATAGCTTTGCCCAATAAACACATAAGCAGTATAAACAACAGTTATGGAATTCTATGAAACCAGATTTTTGTTTGGCATGTTATGTTATTGTACTTGTTTAGTTTTACACTAGCGTGGCATTAAAAAGTTCTAAAGCCTTATTATAGCAGTTATGTAAGGGTTAAGCATCAATCATCAAGGTCCAAGAAATGACGTCTCTAAAAGAATTTTCATTAAACACTTGATAGGCTAACCCCAAAAAGGTATGCACGCCGTGAAAATGAATAAACCCATTATAAACCGATGAAGAAAAGCAAACCCTTTATGAAAAGCTCACATTGATGGTAAGTGATGTTATTTGGCGTAAGTTAAATATGAGACATTTGTAAGGGGCTTTAACAACTCATAGCATCATGATTTAGGTATAAGACTTCAACAAGGGTGGTTTGATTAGTCTTGGTCTCTTCATAACCTTGTGTCTGCTTCAACTGTAGATGGTAACGTTGATGTAATTATTCATCAGTAGTTAGTACAATCTCCAACTGCATTGACTACCTCGAGAAGTTGGCGAAAAGAGATTAGAGAAGAAAGGATTGTTATATTACTTTTGTTTTTAATTTTTAATATTTAAGCTGACGTGGCAATAATGATGATATTCATTAGAAAAAAATCAACATAAAATATGGTTTAATAAGGGTGTCGATGCACTCTCATGTGCCATCTAAGGTGGTAGATGAAAATATGCTCAGTTTTAGAGTTTTGAACAATTCGTGAAGCATCTTATCATCTAATTCATTTGTTGTTTCTCCTACTATTTTGTGAGCTATTTCTAAACTTTTTTTAGGTCTCATATAGTGGTTTTGGTGTTGTTAAGGGAAAAGAGATTTATCAACTAAAATTCTTGCACATGGAGAGGTTTGACATCAAGCCACCAACACTAATGGTTAGGGAGCCACCTATACTTGAAATTAAAACTCTTCCTTCCAATTTAAAATATGTTTTTCTTAATGGTGAATCTAACTTATTTATTATTTTTTCCTCCTCCTTGAAAAAATAATTGGAGGAGAAATTGATTCATGTACTTAAGTAGCACAAGCGTGCATTTGGATGAAACATTAAGATAGAAAGGGATTAGTCCCCTTATATGCACATATATTATAATTTGGAGAATGATTTCAATCCAAAGTTATAACCTCAAAGGATACATCAATCCATTAATGCAAGAAGTGGTCAAGATAGAGGTGATCAAGCTTCTTGATGCAAATCATGCAACTCTTAAGTACTTGCTAGTGAAAAAGTAGGCTAAACCAAGGCTAATTAGATATGTGCTTTTAATTCAGGAGTTTGACTTGGTCATTAGAGATAAGAAGGGATCATTATAAAAATAACGGAAAATCATTTAAGTCATTTAGATCAAACTATGAAGGATTTAGGGAATTAAATCTTCATAACCTTACCTACAAATACTACCATTATATTTCCTTGCCAGGGACTTTGGAGGGTTGAGACAAACTCCTTTATCACCAAGCTTTTAGTTATAGGGGTATTATACATCAAAAAGGGATTTAGAGCTAAGAGGAGAGCGATAACTTTTCTAGTGCTTTCTTCCTTTCTTTATTTTATATTAAGATTGCCTTATTTTAGTTTTATTTTCATTATGTATAGTAGTTAAAATCATATTTAGGGTAAGAAAAATGAGCTTGGGATGAATATTTTGATTATGTAAGCATAGTTTGGTTATTTGTTAGTTAAATTTATTCTCTTTGTTCTTAATTGTTACGTTTGTGGTTACCATCTTAGATTTAATCTTAGATATTGTATAAAGGAACAACAGTTGAAGTAGGATCTGTTCACAACCTAATCACACATCAATAGGCGGTAGTTGCCTAATTAGATATACCTATGTGCCTTGAGAGAGGGTATAGATATATTTGGTTAATTGTTCTTTAACCACGAAAAATGAATCATGCATAATAATTATAATTCCATATAAGTGAACCCCAAAGTCCTAGCATTTGTTATCTTATTTTCTCTCTAGAAGTCTATTATTGCTTTTGTTAGTTTAGCAATATAATTATTTTCCTAAATATTATTTATGTTAGTGTTACTATTTAGCTAGGATTAATAAACATAGAAATAAAATTCCTATGAGATCCATATGCGGGATTAATCTAATTTTATAGACTTATTACAATTGACTTTATCATTTGTAAATTTAGTAGGTCAAGTTTTTGGCTTCATTGTCAAAAAAAACTTCAATTGTTGTTTTGTTAATCCTAATGTTTGCTTTTATTTTTATTTCCCTCCATTTATATATAATTTAGCTCTCGTTATGTTGTATCTTTTGGATTGGCATTATAATCAAGAATTTTTGGATCTAGCATTGTAAATTACTAATCCTTTGAACCATATAAAGATGATAATGAACTATGACAAGGGTTATAAGAGGCATGTTATCATTATGGCATGAATGGGTTTCCTTCCTCTATTGCACTAGAAATTGAACATGAAACAAATGTGTTGAGGAATTAGGCAGTTTGAGGAATAAACTATCCATCCTCGTAACTATTTATGATGAAATGTAGAACATTAAAAGAAGACTATATGTCAAAGGGAAAGAGCGTCAAAAGAAAATGGTTTGAAATAATATTTAAAAAGGAAAACAAAAGGAGATTATGGCTAAAAAATTTAAAGAAATAGGTTAAGAAACAATAAATATAAACTTTTCAAAGTGTTTAATAATTCAAATTATGTTTTTAAATTATTACTGTATTAGAAAATAGTTAAATAATATAAATTATTAATGGGAAAATTGTAGAAACCATCCATCCACCAAAGTAGGTGATAATGATAAGGTTACAATGTTCAAAGCATTTTTATCAAAAGAAAAGCATAAGGTTATACATTTTAAAATCATAAATTTTTAGTATAAAAATAATTATTAAAAAATTATATTTACAATAGTTAGGTAAATTGAAAACTAGAATTAGTAACATACAAAAGTCTAACAAAAGTAAGTGTTTACATTATTCAAATACTCTTTGAAAAAGAAAAAAATCAATGGCTAAGTATAACATCAACATATTCATATTTCAATATAAGGATATATTAAAAGGTCTTAAAAAATAAAAAATGGAAATTAGATAAATAATATTTCTGAGAAATAAGTAGAAGAGTTAGGTAGTGATATAGAAGATATTAGTAAAATGCTTTCCCAAGAATGAAAATAGAGGTCTTGTTTGGTAAAGAGCTGATAAGCTCTTTTTTGGCTGTTTCACCCATTTCAGCTTATTGACTTTAAGAAAAAGCTATTAGAAGTGTTTGGTTATTAGCTGGTTGCTGATTCAACCCAACCAGCTAATTTCGGATAAGCTCATGTCGAGGGGCATTTCATGACAATCAAACGAAATTTTTTATATTAATCTCGATTTTTCCCTTTTACTATTGTCTGAAGCTTGTGGACTTTGTGCTCTTCTTTTTCTTCTTCGTGATCGTTGTTTCTGCACTGTTGATCGACACTCAGACCTGCCTCCCTTAATCCCTTTTCCTAGTTTTTCTCGTTGATCTCAAGAGCTAGTAAGTTTTTTTTTACAGAAAGAAGAAGCATTCTGCTTCTCTCTATGTGGATCTGTTTCTTGTCTTGTAAATGCTTGTAATGTAGGTTGGAATTGAATGTTGATGTTATGTAATGTATTTGTTTTTCTGACCCATTCCTTGTCGTCTTCTGTTGGTTCTTATCTTCTCTTCGATCTGTTCTCAATTGTAAAATGTGGCTACATTTTTATTTTTCTTTCTGGGTAATTCAATGGAATTTTGAAGGGCTATTCTTTCTTGGTTTTTCATTGTCTTTTAGTACTTTCAATTTTCATGTTTGCTTGCTAAAGAGAGTAGGACTGGAACTGGAGCCAAAAAGTTTGAAGCTTGAGCATTTTTGGTGCTTAAAGCAGTTACTTTGATTTGCTAGAGTCATTTCTTTTGAAATCTTTCAAGCTTGCGTTGATTGGCTTCAACCATTTCTTGATTTCAGATGGACTTTTACCTTGGATTACATATCGTTATACTGGATTGGGAATATAATCATCTCTGAAATGGATTCTTGAAGCTCTAGTTTTTGTTTAATTATGTAATTTCGTTGCTTAATAACCCCACTGTCTGTGGAAAATGCTTTTGTTTGCTGCTTATTTTCTTTTAGATGGTGAACATTTTCTGTTGGACCCTGAACTTTTGGTGGAAATTAGAAATATTAAAATGAAATGAAATGAGTGTTTTTGTATATGAATAGTGTTATGATTAATGAGAAAAGAATCAATTAGTTTTGATGGCTTTGATATTTGAGAAGATTTGTATGGGTTTTGAGAGTAAAGTGAATGAGTTGATTGA
>JANVCL010000005.1:31919357-31933348 GCA_026546855.1 Erythroxylum incrassatum | reverse complement strand
CTTATCCAAGAAAACTCTACCAGGTAACCCCGCAAACTCCTTGGCATTCTCCTCAGCTGAAAACTGATAGTTAACAGATATGTCTCTATATGACTATATCTTGCCAACTTCTGAGAGCTTGGATCCAGAGCGAATGATTGGTCATGAGTAGTTAGAACACATCGACCTTCTCTATTTACAGGGACCCATATTTGCACCAGGACATCTTTATCTGCTGAGAAATCTTTGATGTACCAAATTGCCTTTATTAATCTCTCCATTACAGATGTTCCAGGACCTGAATCTGCTCTTGGTTCAATCCACCATCTTCTACTTATCTGAGAATCTTCTGTTGCATTACTTTCCCATCTGTTAATACTAACAGCATTACTGTCAAGTGATTGAGTGTTAGAAGTACATCCATCTTTGAGAAACAGTAACATCTGCTTGTCTTCTTGGTCACTCTTTTGAGATGAACTAGACAATTATCATCCTCTGAAGCAAACCAAGGAAGTGAGGGATCTGTTAAAGCAGCAGTCTTCGAGGGATTAATGAACTCAAACCCATCTGTTGCTTCCAACCAGCATCCATCTAACCACAACTCATCCATGTAATCAAAGTCCATCGGCAAACCGGCAGAACCACGCAGCATCGCTCCTGGTGATAAGATACCATCTTCCATTACGATATTTATTCAATACTCCACTTTTCTATCCTAGATTGCAGAATCTCAGTATGGAACAAACCTATTTGAATTGCCCGTAAAGTTCCCAAATCCAGAAAGTGTAACACGTAACGATACCTTAGTTATGTATCCGGATCGACCATGACTGGATAATAAACGAAGAAATGCGGAAAATACCTGACTTCAGTTCTATAACTTCAGACGAGATTTTTGAAGCTGAAACGAGCACGAATCCACCGTCGTCTTCACAGGAACCATTTACTGGGACGCAGTCAATGTCTTTCTACAGATTTTTCAAAACGTAAGCTCTCTTAACGGGTCAGAGAGTACTTATACTTACGAATGACATGAGTAACTGCAGAAAACCTTAACCTTTATATATAACTCTCATATCGGGCTTTCCTATCACAGGCTCGATATGGATCCAGTCCACACAGATTGAGATCCATTTTTGACCTAGACTTTGACCCTTTAATTTAGATCATTTATTGAGCTACTTTATTATTTTTATCCGAATCAAATTACGTAACTTAACCAATAAGTTATTTGAAAACCAAAAAATGCAATTAAATATTGTCTAACTTTATGGGAAAAGTAAAAATATCCAACATTCTCCCTCTTGGACAATATTTAATTGCGGTATTGACTTAAGTTAAAAACAGTTTAAAAACTTAGTTAAGCTACATTATTGTATCAGTCGACTAAGTTTAAAAATAAACATTTGATCCAATGATAACGAAAGTCTATCTTTCCATCCTACAAGGCTTTCGATACCGAAAAGTATCAAATGCACGTGTCATATGTGAAACATATCCAATGCAATCACTTGTACCTAATACCAAACTAACATAAATGAGATAATAGAGTGTGACAAACTAGGATGATACATTTATAATCTAAATTAGATCATCTTCGTTTGTAGGTCTTAATTTCTTCAACTTTATACTAAACCGCATATGCTAAATTACATTAGAGAAAACTTGTTTTCTCTCACCGAATGCTAAACAGCATTAAAGAAAACTTGTTTCCTCTCACCAAGTGCTAAACTGTATCAGAGGAAACCTTTATGTTCTCCAATTGAATGCTAAACTGCATTAGAGAACCTTTATGGAATTAAAACTTATATCTCCCTATGTCGTGTAAAACTTTAAGGATATCCGTATAAAACTGTATGTGTCTAAATGATATAGGCTCAAGGTCAATCTATATATATGCCCAATGACCTTTAAATGCTTAAGATTGACACAAATCTTAAGACTTTCATAAGTATTATGACAATATATGATAACATGTATTATTGAGGATAAATGATGATCATCTTTATCGATGAACCATCATATCGTCACAATACATAAAAATGTACAAATGTACAAATATACATGGAGCAAACATAACTATCCTCTAACTAACAGTATCTAAGGACTTCAAAACAACCATACTGTATACATATATTTCAAACACATGTGGGTAAAGTCCTTTAGTAAAATAATTGACTTATAGTTCCTTAGTCCTTAAATGCTCCAAACCTTAATGTCACCTTTTAGTGTCAACTCCTTTATGGTCAAGAATTTGACCTTCAAATGCATAGACCCTGTGATGTTCTTATTGTTGCTAAACAACATAGCAGTAAGATTATCACAGTAAAACCGAATGGGTCTAGCTATTAAATCAACCACAGACAACTCATAAATTAAGTTTCTGAGCTAAATCATCTATGAAGCAACCTCATAGCATGCATGGTCAAGGAAATCACCTGTGTCTACTTGACACTTTTTCAAGACATTGTACCATCTACAAACTTAAACTGTAACCTTAAGTAAACTTTCGATCATCCAGATACATAGCAAAAATCTTAATCTGAATTCCCTATGAGGTTTAGTACGTTGACTTTGCTATATGTCAACATAATCATTTATTCCCTTTAGTATCTCAACACTCACTTGACTGCATTTCAATGGTCTATACCTGAGTTAATAAGATATTGACCAAACAATCTAACAGTAAATGCAATGTCCCTCCTAGTACTTACCCGAGCATACAATAGGCTATCAGGCGTACTAGAATACAAAATATTTCTCATAACCTCTCTGTTTACTTTATTCTTTGGATATGGTGCCAAAGATTATCTCTCATTATGAGAGACAGGTGTCACGACAGATTTATAGTTAACCGTATTAAACCTTTGTAACACATACTCACTGTATGCACTCTGTGAAAGGTCTGATAAGTGTTGAGATCTTTCCCGGTGAATCTGAATACATAGGACAAAAAATAATTTGCTCCCCCTGACCTCATAGTACAAGCATCTTTTTGACTTTATTTTCCATTAAGCTGAAAGAGGTCATAACCTCATCAACTATAAGGTATCACTTTTAGAAGGTTTGATGTAAATCATATATTGATCTGTATAACGCGCAAACCATGTCAGTTCCATCTGGATCCTGAATTCTTTAGGTTGTACCATGTAGACCTCTTCATAAAATTCTTTATTCAGGAAAGTGTCATTAGCTACAATTGTCATAATCACTCAAAATGTATCCTACGAGGATACGAGAGAAAAGTTAACATTAAAGTTAGCATTTCTCCCTGAGCGAACCATCAAGCAACTGAGTGAGCTTATAAACCGCTGAACTTTATCCCAAAATCCTTTAGGTCTTCAACTTCATTTATAACTGACGAGTTTATAGTTTCTCTACAAATCAGCTAACTCCCAGACCTTACTATGCTTTACGGCTTGCATCTCATCAGTTATTGCATCCCACCACAAATATGCATTGGGTTCAGAAACAGTTTTTGTAAAAGTAATTGGATTCGTAACATGTCTAATATCATAGTCCTGTTCACCTAATAGATTATGTAATCAGATGGGATAGCAGGTCGTCTCACTCTAGTGGATTTACATAACTGCATTAGATCTTTTACCCCAGGAACCTCTGTGTGTATAGGTATGGGTTCCTGTTCCTGTACAGGCACGATATAAAGACCTAAATCCATCGGATTTAACTATATGAGTGGCAAGTACATAATAACAGTAGTATCTACTCTGCTATCATCTGAAGGGTCAAAGGGCCTATTATCATCATAGACATCGTATTCTAGAAACTTAGTTGTTATGATTTCACTATTTTGGTCCCCCCTTCTCTACAGTAAGATCTGTAGCCTTTAAAGTGATCGAAATATCCTACTAAATAGTATTGAGCAGAATGAGCATGTAATTTTCCTTTATAAAGATTATATTACCTTAGTAAGGCAGCCCCACATATGAAGGTGTGTAAGATTGAGTTCTCACTCTTCTATATAATCAGGTAGATTAGTTATGTTCTGCATTGACTTCTTCAAGTTCCTTAGGGTGCAGTTATGCCTTTCGACAATACACCATTTTACTCAGAACTACTTGGCATAGTAAATCAAGTCACCATTCCAACCGATTTCGTATATCTGGCAAGCAGACCTTTTCAAGTTCTGAAATACCATGTTTTTCATGATACTCTCTTCCACAGTCAAATTTGACACTTTGGATGAATTTTCTCAATTGGTTATCAACCTTTATTCTTTAAACAAGAACACATAACTATAATGGAGATAATCATCAACAAATGTTAGAATATATTTGTAATTGCATAATGTAACTGTATAAGGTCTACTAATATCTTTATGTATCAGACTCAACAAGTCAAACACGAGTTAACCTTTCTTCCTTATAATTCAAATTACCCCTGCAGTAGTTAACACATGTTTCCAGATCATCATAATCTAGAATTGAGATAATGTTTTCCTTAATCAATCTCTCAACCCTAGTTCTGGAAATGTGACTTAAACTTTTATGTCACACCGTGTATAACTTTTTATTCATCAGCGTCCTTCATTTCATAACTTGTTTAGCAAGATACGAAGAGGCATATATTTAACTCGAGGCAAGACACATTATATATATATATATATATGACAAGAAAGTTATACCATTATGTTTTGCATTAAACACAACTGTACAACAGAAGCATTAAATACAAAACGTCAACCTTCTTTGTCTAAAATTGATAAAAAGATCACATATAAAATGTATCGTGTAAAAACTAAAATGAACCTTGCAGCAAGGTTCAGCTTATACATTCCCTATAGATATTACTTCCACTTCTTTATTGCTGTCAACCATTAGTTTCTACTTTTCGTTATTTATCTTTATCCTGGATATGAACCCCTGTATCGTAGAAGCACCTTGATCAGATGCTCTACTATATAGCCACCAAGAACTTAATGTGATTATTGCAAATCAGATTCAAAAATTTATAAGCTAAGGGGTTATCTGATGGTCACAACCTTTCTTTTTAGGCCTCATACTGTTGGCTTCTTTATGTCATGCGGACCTTTACCAGCACTGGATTGACCAGCATAAGTATGTGGAGAAGATTTAGTCTTTCTACCTTTGATCTTAACGGGGTTCATCTTTGTTTTTTCCTTAGTTGCTTCGAGGGCTATAGGAGTAGAAAACTTAAGTTTCTCCTCCTTAGTAACACAATGGGCAATCAAAGCATTGAAGTCCCATTCCTCATCCTGCGTATAATATGTCATCACCAGATTACTAAACTCTGGAGGGAGTGTATTCTGAGTCTGGTGAACTATAAAGACATTAGGAAGAGGAATATTTAACATCTTCAATCTACTGTGAAGATGGATCATTCTTGATATGTACTTCATTATTCCACCTTCTCCCGTATACCTCATAGAGAATAATTCTTTCATCAAGGCACTTGTCTCAACATTAGGTGAGATTGTGTACCTCTGGGAGACATTACCAAGAAATTACTTTGCTATGTCTGTGTCCAAAAGTCCACTAAGTAGATGGTTAGGAATGGATCTTTTAATGGTCATAAGACTTAATCTGTTAGATCGATCCCAGGCTTCATAGGCTACTTTGTGAGCTCTCGAGCTCAAGGATGTAGGTAGAGATGGCCTATCCGTCTGTATGACCATATCAACCTTAACTATCTCCGTAGCATTCAATACATCCTCTGTTCACTTTTTCTTACTGAAACTGGATAGGGTTTCAATAGTGACATTGATATTGTTGACCGAAAAGGTGACTACAAAATGATAATGTTTAGATCAGCACAAATGTAGGATAACAACAATACTCAAAGCCATTAAACAGTATCTTTACTGAAAATTCGATCACATATTATAAAACATCTGTGGGCTGAATACATAATATATTCAACTAGACCTCCACATAAAAGGGAGCGGGGTACAAACCATCAACTCTCATGGCATTACCACCTGTGGGCGAATAGATCATTCAAGCAACAACTTTCCTCTATCTAATACCTTTATGCACATCTCAAAATCTCATGTAAGTCCAACACTTGTGAGCGGAATAACTAAACATGAGATCAGAGACATCCCCTAACATGTAAGCAAAAAAGTTCAAAATACTGACTCGAAAGGCCACTGTGGTGACTACATCATCATCAGTACTCAAAAAGTTCACAAACACAAGGGATACATTTTAATGTCATCCTCACATTCTTTATAGGCATATGGTATGTGACAATGTAACATTAATAAATGCAAAAACTTGAATGAACAATCTCATTGTCACATACTTATACTGAAGACATTCTCTAAAAACTTTATTTGAGACTCTCATAAAGAAAAATCTCATTAGAGTGACTATCGTGAGTTACTGGACATTGAACTGGTCGCCCGAGACACGAGAACTTTATGTATCTTCCTTATGGCAAGTTCGTTATACGAAATTCACTTAAAATTGGCTTCAGAATGTCTTAAAACCTTTTCCGAGTGACTATCATGCAATCCCAAACACTGAGCATAAGACTCGAGACACAAAAACTTGAAGTATCTCCCTTATGTGATGTCCAAAACATGAAACTTCATTTGAAATCGAATTCAGAACGCCTTAATTTCTTTTCTGGAGTTAAACTTTAATTTATTACTAATGTAATAAATCTAGAAAAATGAAAAAACTCACTTTATGAATTTCCTAGACCCGAAAACTGACCAAAACACCTTGGGGCACCCTTACAGGAAATTTGAATTTTTTTGTAATAAATACTGTAGAAATTTCATACGGTTGGTGTTAGTTGCCGCGTCAACCTGCATGTCGGCATGAGAGGCGCTTATCAGACACACACCAACGCAGACTTGTCCATCGATGCTGGCACATGCAATCGCTGTTGTGCCACATGTCTTGAGCGTGCACGTGACAGACTAACTGCCCCGTCCTCCCCACTGTTCACCAGTCAGGCACGTGTGCCACACATACCCGGCGGTGAGGCATACCTCGCCGAAAAATGGCAATTTTTGGAGAGTTTCAAGTCGAATTTTTGAGCTCCCGGGCTCGTTTTCAACTTGTTTCTCGAGGCTAAACACATTTATACCAATTTCATGCAATAAAAAGCAAGAAAAAACCGAGAAACAGAAGTTAACTCTTCGAAAACTTTATGGAGAAAAATCGAAAAATCTTCATTTTTAACCACTCGATCATGTCACCACTCTGATACCACGTGTATCACATAACGATACCTTAGTTACGTATCTCAAATCAAACGTGATAGGGCAATAAATGAGTAAATGCAGAAAATACCCGATTTCGATTCTATAACTTCAAACGAGCTTTTCGAAGTTGAAACGAGCGCAAATCCACCTCCGTCTTTATGGGAACTGCTCACCGGGACACGGTCAACATCTTTCTATAGTTTTCTCAAAATTTAAGATCTTTTCACGGGTCAGAGAATCCTGATGCTTATGAATGACATGAGCAACTACAGGAGACCTTAACCTTTATATATAGCTTCCATATTGAGTTTTCCCATCACAAGCTCGATATGGGTCCAGTCCATACTAATCAGGATCCATTTTTCACTCGAACTTTAACCCATTGATTTAGATCATTTATTGGGTCACTTTATTATCTTTATCCGGATTAAATTATGTAACTTAACCAATAAATTATTTGAAAAACCAAAAAAATGCAATTAAATGTTGTCTACCTTTATGAGAAAAATAAAAAATATCCAACAAAAAGAATTCAAGCCTTCTGTCTCCAGACCACAATCTGCCCAAATAGTTTCAACCAGTTTAACACAATCCAATCCAATGCCTAAGAGAACTGAAAGTGGAAAACCACTTGTTTCTCATTTCTTTCTAATTCTTCATTTTAGGTGTGGATAAATAGAGGACTTCTTTGATCTATAGCTTAAATCCAAATATTAAATACTAATAAGATTACGTATCTCTTTCCTTGGAAGCTAAAGGAACTAGAAATCAGAAACATCCCAAGCAACACCAACCAAGGAATAAATCCCATAATATACAGGACACGCAAACAATATGCAACACGAAGGAGCAATCAAGGTCAGCAAGGGCAAATTTAGTTGGCAGAAAATAAATGAAAACATATTGAGTTAGCAGAAAATCAACTTAGGTAAGCTTAGTTTCAATTTTGAATTTAAATATCAGTTTGAATTTCAAATTTAGCATATAATAAGTTAATTCTTTCCTAATTTCATTCCTTAAAATTGTATGTATTTATGCTTATAAAAGGCCACCTTATTAAGCAATAACGCATGCAAAAATTTATCAAACACTTTCTGGAAAGCCTGTGAAGGACGACTATCACAATAGGGTCTCATAGGAAGGGGAGGAATTTAAATAAGGGCAAGGAGCTAGATTACCTCTTGAGTTGACCCATGACTAGATCATTAGCCCAAACTCATCAGAGTGCGGTGTTATTGAAGACTTAGGAGCTTTGATTGCCAAGTTTGATGCCTTCAGGAAGTCTATGGAGCAGCGTTTGGCAGAGGCGGAGAATCGCTAGCAAGTTCGCGACAATTTGATCCAATAACAACAGCGGGCCACAGCAGCCCAATTTGAGAAACTTTTACACATGGTGAGGGGACAAGACAAGGAGCCACGCCACAACTTGAGTAGTGATGTAAGGAGTAGCAGTCCTACCTTAACCCAACAGAGGGAAGGCAAGGGAGATGGACTAGCTGACTCCAATATGGTACCCAGGTATTCTAAGTTGGAATTTCCCACATATGATGGTACTAATGATCCCTTAATATGGATTCATAAGTGTGAAAAAAATTTGGGAACCAAAGGACGATTGAGGAAGAGAAGGTAGGGTTAGTAACCTTCCATCTTACAAGGCAATTCCAACTGTAGTATTTCGAGGTGGAGCAAGAATAGCAAGGTATGTCTTGGAAGGCCTTTAAGGGACATTGCCATATGAGGTTTGGACCACCAATGAGCCTTAATCTACTAGGAAAGTTGGCCAATCTAAAACAAATAGGAACTATGGAGGATTCTTATAATGAATTTCAATCCCTCTTGGTGCAAACCACGGGACCCCAAACAAAGCAGCAAATTAACCTATTTGTTGTTGGGTTACAGGAAGGAATTCGACTAGATGTGGAGATGCAGCGGTCAAATACTTTGGGAGCTACTATGAACATGGCTTGTGCCTTTGATAGGAAGCAAAAAAAGCAACCAAACAACAGCCACTAGGTGGCCCACTTGGAGACCGACACCAAGGGATTCTACTGTAAGTGGCAACTAAGAAAAGGGAGTTCAAGGGGCAATTAGGCAGCGGTTTCAAGTGCTGGGAGCACACGCACCCCTTTCTTCAAGAGATTGATAAGGGGGAGATGATTAAATGAAGAATAAAGGGGCTTTGTTTCAATTGTGATGAGCCTTTTTCAAGGGAACATCAGTGCAAAAGACTTTTTTTGGTTGAAGGTTAATGATTTGGATGAAGAGGAAGCGATAAGAAAGCTGGGGATCCAAAAGTATCACTAAACACCATCACAGAAATCAGGAATTCTCAAATGACGTAGCTGAAGGTGTTAATAGAAGGGAGGGCAATGTGGATATTGGTGGATTCAAGAAGTACCTACAATTTTATTAGTGCTACAGCTACTAAAGTACTCAACATCCCTATAACTCAAAAGCCCGGTCTCCGAGTATCAATGGAAAATGGTGAGAAGGTGCCAAACTCTAAGTATGTGAGGAGGTAGTAATAAAGGTTTATAAAGATTTTTTCTCTACTGATCTTTATGTTATTCCTCTAAAAGGCTTTGATGTGGTCCTGAGGGCTAAATGGTTACAAACCCTAGGGCCAATTGTGTGGGGTTTTGCTTCTCTAACTATGAGTTTTGATCTTGGAGGACATCAAGTTAAGTGGCAGGGAAACAAGTTAGAGAAAGGAGTAAAAATACACCACATTCAAGGAAATCCAACATAGTCGGTTGAATTAGAGAGGGTACTAGTAGAATTTGCAAATCTTTGCAGAGAACCTACAGGGTTACCTCCTACACGGGGTTGTGACCATAAAATAGCATTGGTCCCAAGCTCAAGACCCGTTATGGTAAGGCTATACAAATATCCCACCTACAAAAGGATGAGATTGAGAGGCAGTGCAAGGAAATGTTATACTAAGGTATCATTAGGTCGAGCTTATCACCTTTCTCATCTCTTGTATTGCTTGTAAAGAAACATAATGGCTCTTAGTGCTTTTACATTGACTATCGGGAGCTAAACGCCAAAACAATAAAAGATAAGTTCCCCATCCTTATACTTGACGAGTTATTAGATAAATTGCACAAGGCTCAGTATTTTTCTAAGATAGATTTGAATTCAGGTATCACCAAATTAGAATGGATCCTGCAGATGTGGAGAAAAAGACATTTAGAACTCATCACAACCATTTTGAATTTTTGGTCATGCCCATCGGCCTAACTAATGCCCCCTCAACATTTCAGGCTATGATGAATGAGATTTTCCATCCACACTTGCATAAGTTTGTGTTAGTATTCTTTGATGATTTATTGGTCTACAGTACGACTTGGATCAAACATTTACAACACTTGTGCATTGTTAATTACCTACTCACCAAATTTTTGTGAAGAAACCAAATGTGCTTTTGGGAAAACTCAAGTGGCATACGTGGGTCACATTATCCATTGTACAGGTGTGTCAGTGGATCCCTCAAAAGCGCTGGCAATGATTGAATGGCCACAACCATAATTTGTGATTGACCTTTGCAAATTCCTAAGTCTTGTAGTCTACTACTAGAAGTTCATTAATAATTATAGTGAATTAGTAGGCCCCCCCCCCAACAAGCTTACTTAAGACAAACTCCTTTCATTGGAGTGAAGCTGCTAATTATGCCTTTAAACAGTTGAAGAAGGCATTGTCTACCTCCTCTGTCCTACAATTACCGAATTTTGAGGAAGAATTCGTGGTAAAGTGAGATGCTTCGGGTAAGAGAATTCGAGCCGTTCTACAACAACAGGGCCACCCAATTTCCTTTTTCAGTCGCTGCATTGCAAAACATCACTTTAAACTCTCAACCTATGAAAGAGAATTGATCGGGTTAGCCAAGGTTGTGCAACATTGGCGACCCTACTTTTGGGACTATTCGTTTATCATCAAAACTGATCATTTCAGCTTGAAATACCTTATGGAGCAGAGGTTATCTACTTCCCTTTAACAATATTGGGTAAGTAAACTAGTAGGCTTTGATTTTAAAATGGAGTATAAGACAAGCATTCTGAACCAGGCAGCAGATGCACCATCCCATAAGGAGGATGATTCAACAACCTTGTGGGCTATTTCCCAACCTCAGCTCCAATTATTTGATGCTAACCGAGAATAAGTCGTTGAATCCGAAGAGTTGTTATATCTGCAGCAGTAAGCAAAAAAGAGCAGCAAAGGTGGCTTGGGCAATCCAGGAAGGCCTAATATTGTACAAAGGACAAGTTTTTCTACAGCCCCACTCTCCCTTAATTGCTGCCATTATTTCGGATATCTATAATTCCACCCATGAAGGCTACCAAAAGACAATATAGCGAGTGGAGACAAATTTCTTTTACCATAGCATGAGGGCGGATGTTGCAGAATTTGTTCACGCTTGTAACATTTGTTAACAAAATAAACGGGAGAATCTTAACCCAACAGGTTTAATGCAACCCCTAGACATTCCCATAAAAATATGGGCAGATATCTCAATGGATTTTATTGAGGGATTGCCTATAATTGGGGGTAAGTCTATCCTCTTTGTTGTAGTTGATCGTTTTTCCAAGATGGCTCACTCACTTCACACCTATGGCACACCCCTATGTTGCTACTACTATTGCTCATGTTTTCTTTCAAAGTATTTTTTGATTGCATGGATTACTTGAATTTATTATTAGCAATTGAGAAAAAGTTTTCACCAGTATTTTCTAAAGGGAGTTATTTCGGCTTTGTGGGACCAAGTTAGTATATTCATCAGCCTATCATCCTCAAACACATGGGTAGACGGAGGTGGTCAATAAGACAATTGAGATGTACCTAAGGTGCTTTGTTAGAGAACAACCAAGGCATTGGGTGGAATGGATTACGTGGTTGAATATTGCTATAATACATCTTTCCATTCAGCAGCACAAACTACACCCTTTAAGATGGTGTATGGATGTGATCCTCCACACCTCCTATCCTATAGCCGAGGTGCTACTAAGTTGCATTCAGTGGATCAGGCTTTAATGGAGCGTGTTGCAGTCTTGACTGAAGTAAAGACTCAACTTCTATAAGCCTAGGCTAGATTAAAGCAATTGAATGATCAAAATCATAAAGAAGTCTCATTTGAAGTTAGGACTTGGGCTTGGTTAAGGTTAAAGTCGTATCACTACCTCTTTATAGTACAATGTGGGTCACAAAAATTAGCTCCTAAATTCTTTGGTCCTTTCAAATTGTCTAGCGAGTTGGTCAGGTAGCTTACTGCCTCCATTTGCCTCCTACTAGCAAGATCCATAACATCTTCCATGTGTCACAACTCAAGGAGTATAGAGGGGACCCACCAACAGCTCCACCCTTTTCACCGCCACTATTGGAGGGCAAACTTAGCCCAATTCCACAGACTACCTTGTGGGCACGACTCAACCGTGGCTTGTGGGAGTTATTAGTTCATTGGCAAGGCTGGCCTCAAAAGGAGGATTTGTGGGAACCACTTTTTGATTTCCAATGAGCCTATCCCACTTTCGAGCTTGAGGACAAGCTTTTTCTCCAGGGGGAGTAATGATGTGTAGGACAACTTTGTAGGCAAACAATATGTAAGAAGAAGGAGCAGTCAAGGCCAGCAAGGGCATATTTAATTACAATGGATTCAGTAGGGAGCATATTTAGTTAGAAGAAAATAAATGAAAACAGATTCAATTAACAAAAAATTAGCAACATAATTCAGTTAGTTAAGCTCAGTTTTAAATTTTGAATTTAAATATCAATTTGAATTTCAAATTCATCAGATAATAAGCTGATTATTTCCATATTTCATTCCTTAAAATCCTATGTATTTATACCTATAAAAAGGCCATTCTATTAATAATGAATGCGAAAATTTATCAAACACTTTCTGGAAAGCCTATCAAGGACAACTTCCCTTATTATGTCACAATAGGGTCTCATAGGAAGGGGAGAAATTTAAACAAGGATGAGAAGCTAGATTACCCTGTGAGTCGAACCGCGATTAGATAGTGCAAATCAACTATCTAACTTTATATTCAAGATTTCATATTCATCCCAGCGATGTATAGTGACCAAAAGCAAACCCAACTAATTTTCAACAAAGAGATATATACTTACATGGAGAAACACAGATGTCCATGATCTCCAACCAATTCTCTCTATATGAAGAGCCATAGTTTCCAACAATCATAAGAAGGGCAAGGGCAAATTCCAGTGTATAAGGTTCTTCGTTTTATGAAAGTTGAGAAAGAGTCATCAATGTGCAACTTTCTCTTTGCATTTTACGAAGAGACTATTTTATGACTCGAACTCATGACCTTCTGGCTATAAAGGAATAATCTTACCAGTTGCTCTGAAACTTACCTTCTTAACGATAAACGAAAAAAACAACTAAAAGCAAGAAACCAAAAAAAGGAAAAAAGAAGAAGATACAAAACTCACCGAGCAAAAGATTCAACATGAAAAAAAAACAAGAAGTCTTTAGGAGGTGAAGGAGAAAACAAGAGAGCAAACGGCCTAATCAATGCTTTACTTAAGCTATTCTTTGTCTCTGGCGAACTCAACTCATCCCCCCAACATAAACACTTGTCTTTTACTTCATCATAGTAATTATCTAAGCCTAAACCTCTCCTCGAAAGTCACTTTTGATTCTAAATTTATTTATTCGAAGAGATTATGCTTCCAAGCTTCCTGATACTCTGACCTGACATTTACCAACTTGCCATTT
The DNA here is from genome assembly GCA_026546855.1 of Erythroxylum incrassatum. Taxonomy (NCBI): domain Eukaryota; kingdom Viridiplantae; phylum Streptophyta; class Magnoliopsida; order Malpighiales; family Erythroxylaceae; genus Erythroxylum; species Erythroxylum incrassatum. The sequence goes on along the minus strand of JANVCL010000005.1, from coordinate 31,919,435 downwards.
TTGGACTCATGTGGTTAGGGATGGCAACGGGGCGGGTATGGGGCGGGAATGCCATCCCCCCGTACCCGCCCCATGAAC
>JANVCL010000005.1:31906192-31919257 GCA_026546855.1 Erythroxylum incrassatum | reverse complement strand
ACATATAGGCTAGCTTAGGTCCATTTCATTAGGTTCCGATTAAGAGAGACGACCCGAGGTTGCACCCTATATTGCAATCCTTGGAATTAAATTATTTTTTATTCGGCTTCCAAGGGTTTGATCTTTAGATCGAAATGAGAGAGCCACGATAAAAAACAAACCTTCAAATTACCCTTAATCAAAATCATAAAGCTAGACGTTTCCCCTAGAGAACTATCTGTTGTTGAACTCCTTCATCCACTTAATGAAATACAATAACATCCTATTGTTAATTTCGAGTTCTTGAAGCATTTCATCAATTGGACTAAAGCTAGTTACAAGCAGAAGGAAGTTCAAGAAGCCTTAGCAAAAAATATTGAGGAAATTCATAGTAAGGTTGATGAACTGGGTGATTCAGTGGGTGATCTTCATGAGGACATAGCACTCTACGTGTTTTTATTGAACAAGACCTCAAGACAGTCCGCACCAATATTCAACACATGTATTCTGAAATTCTAAAGCGTTTAAAATGAATTATCTTTTTGAATAATAACAAATCAGGGGGGGAGGAGAAAAGGGAGAAAAGTGGAAAATATTATAAAGCATTGTATATCTTATTGCTTTGGTTGTTATTCATTTATACATTATTTGTTTACTCGTTTGAATATTATTTTATCTTCTAGATATTAAGATTATTTTTTATCATCAAGAATGGGGAGATTGTTAAGTCAAGAAGACTTCACTTCACTATTAATTTTAATGACAATCAAATAATAATAATCATAGAAGTGTGTGAATTGTTTTGATGAGTTTGTTAAGTATGCAGAAAAATGCAAGTGACACAAATCATCAACTTAAAATGATACATAGTCAACCCTAGAAGATACATGGTCAAACCCAGATGATACTTCAAACTCATGACAGTCAACACAGGAAGATTAAGACAGTCAACATAAGAAGATACAGAAGGTCAACTCATGGCGATACTTAAAAGATGATTACGACCAAGTGTCTTAGATAAACCAGAAAAAAGCGCGACACCAGACGATGCAAATGAAAAAGATTCTAGAACGCCAGTTAGTTAGTTAGTTAGAGTTAGTTACAGGACTCAACTAATAACAGTTTCTAGAAGATTCAAGAAGTAGTTTTCTTAAAAAGACAGTTGGAGGCTTAGGTTATAAATACTAGGTATAGTCGTAAACAAAATAGAGAACGTTTTCACTATGAGATACAATACAAAAGAGAGAAAATCTGATTGTACAATACATAGAGAAACTTTGTTTTCAAGTGTGAAAGAAAGAGAGCGAATACATCTGTAACGTGAAGCTCAAACAATATCTTTCCAAGAGAAAGAAAGGCTAGAGCCTGGAGAGGCTAAGAAAGTAGATAAAAAATACTTTGTGAGAGAGACCTGAAGAGGCTCTGTAAGTGTAGAAAGAATACTTGTAACATTGAAGAGTATAGTGAAATGTCAGACAAACTCTGAGGACTGGACGTAACCTAAGGTTAAGGGTAAACCAGTATAAAATTGCGGCGTCTATTCTCTAACCCTTATCTTTTAATTTTCTTATTGTTATGAGTAGGTAATAATTTTTGCAATTGCATTACTCATCGACTTAAGAGAATTGTTTTTGTGATCATCTGAATTTGCAAAGCAATTCAAGAAATTTTTAAAGATTAATATCTCTGATGATATTACACAATTCAACCCCCCCTCTTCTTGTGTATTCTATATATTTTACGTGATTTCTATATTAACAAGTGATTTACTTCAATTTGGTCCCTTTTAAATTGTCTAGGGAGTTGGTCAGGTAGCCTACTGCCTTCACTTGCCTCCTACTAGCAAGATCCATAACGTCTTCAATGTGTCACAACTTAAGGAGTATAGAGGGGAACTACTAACAGCTCCACCCTCTCTACCGCCACTACTGGAGGGCAAACTTAGCCCAATTTCGAAGGTCATCTAGTTCACTAGCAAAGCTTGCCTCAAAAGGAGGGTTCATGGGAACCACTTTTTGATTTCTAGCAAGCATATCCCACTTTCAAGCTTGAAGATAAACTCTATGTCCAGGGGGAGTAATAATGTGCAAGACACCTTTGTAGGTAAACAATATGCAAGAAAAAAGAGTGATCAATGTCAACAACAGGGGTAGATTTAGTTAAAACATATTCAGTTACCAGAAAATCACCAATATAATTTCAATTAGCAGAAAATCACCAACATAATTTAGTCAATTAGGCTTAGTTTCAAATTTTGAATTAAAAATCAGCTTGAATTTTAAATTCAGCAAAGAATAAGTTTATTATTTCCTTATTTCATTCCTTAAAATCCTATGTATTTATGCCTATATATAGGTCACCCTATTAAGCAATAAAGAATGCATAAAATTATTAAGTACTTTCTTAAAAACCTATCAAGGACGACTTCCATTATTCTGTCACAATAGGGTCTCATAAAAGGGGAGGAATTTAAACAAGGATAAGGAGCTCGACTATTTGGTGAGTCGTCCTGTGACTAGATCTTTAGCCCAACCTATATTAGTAAGCTAATATGAAGTGGACATTATAAACACATTTTACTTGCTCAATTGTAGTTCTATTGCAGGTTAACATAAGTAATAGGAATATTTCAAAGAAATGGTTCTCCCAAGAGATAGTTAAGCTAGTTCGTATCTTATGGGTCTTCTTACTGATCCTTCGTATAAGCTGAATGTCTTTTATGAAATTCATTCTTTAATGCAATTACCTTTAATTTTTTGGGAAAAATGATAAGAATTTGATAATTGATATTCTTATCAATCTTTGTAACTGACAATTTTCTATGCCCATCTTCCACACTCATACTCTTCTTTCGTATTTATTTTTCTAGTAAGATTATTTCTTTGTGACTAGAAGGTCACGAGTTCAAGTCACAAAAACTATTTCAGTATAAGATGAAAAAAAAAGAGGATTGCGTACAATTGATAACCCTCTTTGTAAGATATACTAGGTTTGCCCCTTACCTTAGTTTTCTTCTTTGTAAGATGCATCGGGGTTTGCCTCTCGCCCTAGTTTTCTTCCGGAGTTACTCTTAGCTATAAAATAGAGAGGACAAACCATCTTTCTCATTCCTTTTATTTTGATTATGTTGTGGTGACTTCCATTTGTTTTTTCAAAAATATATTTGTCAATCTGTAAATATAGACTAGGTTAGATATAGAATTCTCTCATATTTACTGTTCTATTTTTATTTTGATTTATATTTAAAATTTTCAGACTTTTTTTTTTTACATTTTTCATAAAGATTATGTTTTCCCCTTTTTATCGTTTAACTCGTCTCAAAGTAATTAATGGCAAGATTTATGATTTTACTCGTTTAACAAATTACTGAGGCCGAAACAAAAAGGGTTTGGTGTATCTAATGACCAAGCCCGTCAAATGACTGTCGTACAATTGAGTTCAATACGTTAGGAATTAGGAGGGCCGTGATTTCTCCCGAGACAAATATATAGTCAGATAAGTACATCCTGCAAACAATATTGGTTGTTTACTTGATTCACATCGATATTTAGCAGTAATAGGATTGGTTGCAACTAACAATCTAACATGCAATTATTGTATGCAGATTACTTAATGAAGATGACATAATAGTAATCATACAGTGCCCATTATCTCTACATAGTTACTTACCATGGAATCTCGTTGAGTCATTAATAAGAATGTGAAGTCAAGTTGTTGTAGGGTTGTTGGTTACCGATAAAAAAAGCTTTAGTTGGGAAAATAGAGAAAAAGAACAATAACAATGCATGCAGTTTGGTAAATCAGTGCGAGCGAGCTTTGAGAGGACGATAAATGATGCAAGAACCGGTGAGCACATTCACATTGATAATTAGTTTTTCCTTCTTTATAGCAATCCAGGAAGCAACAAATATTATGCCACTTGGTGGATGATTGTGACCAAAAGTGGACGACTGTTAGATGCAGATAAAAATCGTATGTATAGCATTAGAAATTGCAGAAGCCTCATGAACGTGTCAGAATTATTTATAAATGCACACAACCCTCATGAATATGTCAGAATTCTTTATAAATGCCCTCTCTAACAACCCAGTCTAAAAAATCGAATTAAAACATAGAAATAGATCTCCACCAAACTAATTCATTTATGTTATAATTCCTTATTCTAGCACGAACAAGTATTTAATTTGTTTGGGAGGTAAAAAATGATATTCCAAGTATACTCATACACGAACCAACTGAAGTATTTACAGTTGATGAAGAAGAAAACTCTAAACCTCATTTACTGATCGATCATATTTTATTTGTTTATTAGCCCAATGCTAATAAGGACTTGGAGCTAGTTTTGAAAATATAAACTTGATAATGGATCCCAAACTCATCGGTAGTCTATCACAGTTTTACTTGCTTAAATTTTTCCAATGGGATTCGGGACTCATTAAATAATATACCATATAAGAATATAGACAGGGGCAAACGAGTGTTAGCAATAGCAACCAAAGGAAGGTGATAAAAATAGTTGACAAGTACCTTGGACTTGCTTTCCCACCAACCCAGAAAAGGACAAACTGGGTTGACCCAAATAGTTTTTGTTTAGTAACATAAACTTACATACAAGACCATCTGTTTATTTATAATGCATCCAATTTCGAACAGGATTCAACTTGTACACCTAATTTCTATCAACCATTTTGGGGTTTCTACATGTGAGAAATTACAGTTGTTAGCTGGTAGCTTGGAGTTATGGACTGTCCTAAAAGGTTATTGAGTGGTCCTGCAGTCCTGCTATGCAGAAATTTAAAAAGAAAAAAGAGAGCTGAAAAGTGGACTAAGCAAAACATCAACTAACCTCCAAGGTCGGTTGGTGCCCAATGCATTTGGACCACTTCGGTTTGAGACTCGCCTGCACATGCACATTTAATCGGGACACATCAAAATAAAAAGTTCTTACCTAGTTTCGCAGTTTAATTCAAAGCTGTATCGTATTTCTCACTATAACGGGACTCTCCAAAACACACCTACGCCATTTAATTGGTAAGTCTATGAAAATCAATTTTAACAAGTTTTAGCTAGCCGTCGTCTTAAGTTGTATTCAAGGTCAGTCAAGTTCCTTACCGCCTGACAAGTTTTTGTCAGTTACTTAGACCAGTTCTACACACAAACCCTTTGTTTCACCTATGGAAAATGTATTCAAGTTTGAAATATTGTGGGCCGCCAGACTCTTATAGCACCTTTTGCTTCGTTAGATTTCATTTTTTGGTAATATAAACCAACGCTAGTTTCCAAATTGGATGTTTTATTGGCTTTGAGATTATGAAAAGTGTTTTGAAGCCCTATCAAATTAATAATTATAATGTATAGTATATTAACTATCCGATATATGTTTTGAATTTCAAGTTTCACCTTAAGAATCTTTACAAAGCTTTGATATTAAATCAACATAAAAGTACTTATTGAGATCATTCTATTTGTTATCTTTAATTGCAGTTGGGAAAACAAAACAAAAAAAAGGAAAAGGAGATGATCGGATAGAAAGTAAGCGTTAAAACAAACAAAACAGTTCTTCAAACGTTGCGTGGGGAAAGAGTCACTTTGTTTACCGATCATATAATATTTACTATATCATATGATACCTAATATAAAAACAGTTCAATAATTGGATTGTCAATAATCTCAATATCAAAACAAGACACCGTTGCTAAAGAAGGTGATGAACGATGGTAATTAATAATAAGGTAAAAGACTAGCGGAATAACATATACAGGGAGAGTGGGACAGAAACAACAAAGCCAGGCCGTTGATGTTCTCCACCGATGCAAAACTATGAGACAACCCACTTTTTCTTTCATTTCCAATTCCGGGTAATGCTGCTAATTCTTCTTTTTCCGGTTCCCTTTTCTTTTCTTTTCTGCTTCTGTCCATCCAATTTGTTGTGGGTCTTCGAGCGCGTTTCGGATTTTGTTTGTCCGAATACGTGTTGTGTCACTGCTCCTTGCTGGAAAATTTCGACTGGGTGCCTTCTTTTTTTCTCGTAAGTGTTGTGAATGTCCATATCCATGTGTACGTGTTTTTTTCTTCTTTATTTGGCTTTGGTTTTTGAATTTGGTGGTGTGTTTTTGGTCTTATTTTTGTGGGGAACTTTCGGTGGGGTTTTTGTCTTGTTTTGATGTTGGTCTTCTTTAATTGGGCTGCGTTTGGTGGTTTAATCTAATGCCAAAGATGGATTTTGGTGAAATCTAGATTGTGAGTGTTGTCTAACCGTGGACGTTGGGTTCAAATATTTCACCGAGGTTTGTGTTCTTTAGTTTCCTTTTATCTCATTTTCTGTCCTGCTTTTATCTACATTGTAAATTTCAAAGGTAGCTCTTGTCTTGATTCAGATTTGAATTATTAATCTAGATTTTTTTTACAGAAGTTTTTTCTTTCCTTTGCCGTCTGGGTTCCGTTATTTGATCGCTTTGCGTTGATGTGTGTAAAACGGCGTTCTAGTTGTGGTTTTGGCTTTTATTTTATGGGAATTTCTGAATTGGTTAGAAATTTTGAAGAAGTTTATCTTTCCTTACCTTTTTCTTTCCTGTGTATATCTGAATCTCCGTTAGTTGCTGGACTGATTAGGTACTAGAGAGTTTCTCCCTTGCAGAATTCAGTCTTTCTTGTTTTTATTTGCTTAAAGATGGAGATTCACGTTTATGAATGATGCTGGAAGAATTAGACACGTAGAATTTTTGTTAGGGTATTTTTTTCAACTTCAATGTTTCAGCTTGCAACTCCATCTAAACCCAAGAATATCTTCCACTCTATCTTTTTACAGCTTTGCATTTTCTTTGTGGATGGAATTTTTTTTTTAATCTTTGCTATTATTGTTCAGTTTCTATTGTTTTGTGTATTAATTTGACAGATGCGGTGAATGGGTATAATAATGTCAAGGTGTCATACCCCATAATACTAAGCTAGAACTCCATTATATCCATTGCATATTGATAATCTTAAACAAAAATCTTGCTGTTGTGCTTTCTTCTTGGATGGGCACTTTATTTATCTTTGGTTCTGAGGAGCTACAATGTTATGCAATAGCGTGTAGATCTCTGCAAGTTAGGTGCATACTTTGGATATAGAGCTTTCAGAGACAGAAGGGTGGATGATAGTAAAATCAAAGGAATAACTTGTTGTTGTTGCTAAAAGTGGCATGGATGGGTAATGTACATATGCTGATTCCTTGGGAAGTTGCAATTAGTGGGAAGCTTTACTGTTAACTGGTTCATGTCCTCTTGGTTGTCAACAACAAATAGCAGCGGCTGTATGTCGTACTGATTCTAGGGTGCCTGTGTTTTCTAACTTTAAGTAGATCAATAGGGGGGTGCATCTGATTCAGAAACTGGGCCTTTATGTTATATGAATTGCATAATTTTGTTATCTTAAAAAACTGATATTTGTGCACATTTCGCAGGCAAATTGTTTTTGAAACCTTTTGATGGTAGACAACAGTTGTGGATTTATACAGCTAGAAAGTTCCAAGTTTGAATTAGCAATGGCACCTGGGGGAAATGTATGCAAAGATGTTCATGATTCCCATCCTACTGTCTCAGGCTATGACATTTCAACAACAAAGGCAGAGTCTAATGCTATACAATCAAAAGGTACCGCTGGCTTGGCTGGAAAGCATGGAGTTTACTCAAATAATGGTGTGCATGAACTCCTTGAGTGCCCTGTCTGCACAAATTTAATGTACCCGCCAATTCACCAGGTCCTCTATTAATTTTCCTTTGTTCTTAGTCACTTGTCATTTATTGTTCACTTCCTTTAAATTTGTATGCAGGATTTATCAAACTTGCCAAGTGCCCTTCCATCTTTACTTTTTTGAATTATTATAACATTTTCTAGTCAATGATCATATGGGGTTCATTATGACTAGTTTAAGTGAATGTAGAGGTGGTAGAGTAATGCTATGGAAGCAAAGGATGCAGTTTATTGTGTTTTCTCTTGTCTATTATGGTTTAATTGAACACCATTATGATAACCTTTGAAATGTTTGTAAATTCTGTATACATGTTCAGATGTAGTGCATCATTTTTCTCTCACAAGTTCTCATATGCCCTTACCATTTGTTGGGTTTATGAAGATGCTAGAGCAAGTGTTGCCTCAAATATTTGTTATAAAACGGATGTTTTAGAAGGAAGTATATTTCTTGGTTACATCACCTGAATGAATCATCAACTGTTATTCCTCCAGAACTTTTTCAACTGAAATAGTATGCTTTTTCTTTTTCATACTTCTTTTGTTCGTGAGAAATTGAGACAATTTACCATTTTGTTGTTTGAAGTCCTAAATGCTCTGTTGATCATGAACATAGATACAGTGGCCAAAAATGTTTACCAATGGGCGATGAACAAGAAATTGTGGTTAATAGTTCTTGAGAAAGTTGATGTTTAGTGGTGGTGTCATTTTGGGAAAATGTGTTGACAGTCATATATCATAGTAAGTTCAAAATATGGACATTTTGAATTTCTTCAAGAACTTGACAGGGTTCAGATACAGAATCTCGGGGAGATGAGTAGTTGTAGTCACAGTACAACCTGAGTGGTTGATCAGCCAAGTCTGATTGAGTAGCTTGAGAGATTTTACAGCTCAGATGAAGCCCTTATTTTTCTTCTGCTTATTAGTATTCATCAAACTGTTGAATTTACTGATTGAGTCTCCTAACCTTCTTGTGTTTCCTACTGTTCTTTGTAGTGCCCAAATGGCCACACTTTATGTTCAAACTGCAAGATTAGAGTGCACAATTGTTGCCCTACTTGCCGATATGATCTTGGAAACATAAGGTGTTTGGCGTTGGAGAAAGTTGCAGAATCATTGGAATTGCCTTGCAAATATCAGAACTTAGGATGCCATGATATTTTTCCATATTACAGCAAGCTCAAACATGAGCAACACTGTCGATTCCGCCCTTATAATTGTCCCTATGCTGGGTCCGAGTGTTCTGTTACTGGTGATATTCAGAACCTTGTTGCACACCTGAAGGATGACCACAAAGTTGACATGCATGATGGGTGTACCTTTAACCATCGTTACGTAAAATCAAATCCTCATGAAGTTGAAAATGCCACTTGGATGCTCACTGTAAGTTCTTATGTGATACAGGAAAAAGTTACAGATACTGATTTTTGTCTGAATGCCTTTATCTGGATCTTCAAACATGAACTCATTGTGCCCTACTTATGATTGGACAAAAACTCCCCTAACCAAGTATGAAAAAAAAATGTCTTTTTTATTTTATTTAACTAATAGGAAACATAACCTGCTTAAAGAGTGACCGTTTAGCAATTTATTTGTACATGGATATGTGTATGTGAGGCAAACTTCTTTCTGTTATAATTGACTAGTGACAACACATCCCATGCTTTCACTAACTTCCCTTTTCTGGTTTAGGATAGCAATTGTTTTCTGTTGGGTATGGGATAATTGGTGAAGGAAGAAATGGTCAAACTTTTAAAACTGGAACTTTTACCCAACTGAATGTATGTGTCTTTAGATCACACTAGGTATTGCTGTGACAGGGCGTACATAAATGTTGTGAGAATTATTTAATGTGATTGTTCTACTTTCACAAAGGGCTGTAGTAATGAGCTATTAACCATAAGCCATCTTTTCCTGATCTGTTGGAAATTTTAAGATTACAAAAATTTTCTTTTGTCATTGTTTCTTTGAGTGAGATATTAGTTGCTTTGTTATCTAAAAGTAAAATATGTGAAATGGTGCAGGTCTTCAACTGCTTTGGAAGACAGTTCTGCTTGCATTTTGAGGCTTTTCAGTTGGGAATGGCGCCAGTTTACATGGCCTTCTTGCGGTTTATGGGTGATGACAATGAAGCAAAGAAGTTTAGTTACAGCTTAGAAGTTGGTGGGAATGGCCGGAAGCTCATATGGCAAGGAATTCCCAGGAGCATTCGTGACAGTCACAAGAAAGTTCGTGACAGTCAGGATGGACTTATTATTCAGAGGAATTTGGCACTTTATTTTTCTGGTGGGGACAGGCAAGAACTGAAATTGAGGGTTACTGGCCGTATATGGAAAGAAGAATGAAACATGGAAACATGATCTTGATGATGGCTGTATTGAGGTGATTGTACAGTTTGCAAAATTTATGGAGCATTTGAGTTTCTCTGTGTGGCCAAAGGATGAAGCTGTAGTTATCGGATGTATCTTTTCTTTTTTCTTTCTTTTTGGTTAAACATGATGTTTGTGATAAGATTGGTCTTCTGTAATTTTTTTCCAGCTCACAGCCACAGTGTTCAGATTCCAGATGAGCTTGCTGGAGTCAGGAAACTCAATGTTAAATTCTATGTCTCGGAGATCTATGCAGCTAAATGGTTGTCTTACTGAACTTATGAATTTATGTATTTGTGCTTTTTATGTATCAAGCGCAAAGATTTCAATGAGCAAAACATAGACCATAATTCTCTTGCTTCGAGCATTCAATGATGTAAATTCTGGCTTCTGCTTTCATCTGTCATAGTAAAGTGCTGAAGGCTCTTTAGAAATGCAGCTTCAGTAAAAAGGAACAGAAAGCAACTACGAATAGGCTTGGATCCTACACCTTGGTTGCAAGAGTTCTTTCTTTCTTTTTTCTTAGAAGTGGCCCATAATAATTAGAACAATCAACCAAATAGCTAAACAATTGTTTTATTTTACTTAAAATTGTTCTATTTTAACCAAATATAACTGGTCAGGAACATATATACTTTGAGACTTGTAAATATTACTTAGATTAAGTTCATCACTTAGTTTTGACAACTTATTTAAAACGCACTCAAGAAATAGCATCTATAAGTTTTACCAACATAAAAATGATAAATTTTTTAAAATTTTTAAAATTTATGTATATTGTATGAACAAATAAGATTCTACAAATTTGTAGGATAATATATGTTTTATAACAACGAAATTATAAAATAAGAAAATACACCTAATATTGAATTAAAAATATTTGTATTCTTGCTCAAATTTATAAACAAATGTTTTGTTTTGTTTTTATTTTATTTTACTTAATATTAAAAATTAAGGTAAAAAATACAAAACTATTAATTAAGATTTGAGTGTGTTAGATAAATAGAGATAACATGTATTTCATATAAAAGATGTTATATAGGAATTAAACTCATTAAGATAAAAGTCTAATGAATAACTCAATAAGTTAAATGTTTCTCAATATTATATGAACCGAAGCCAAGTGATTTGAGTATTATGTGAATGAACGAGCCATTATAAAAGTAAACATTATTCCTAAGAATACAGTCACTTTTCATACTCATTTTCCTTCATTAAATATTACATTTCTTTAGCCTTACTAACTTGACCATTAGAGGCCAAACCCAAAAACATTCTAACACTTACTTTTGCACGTCTATTACATAAAATAGACTTAGACCACATCTCAACCCAACCCTTCAAGCCTAATCCTAAAAGCTTGAACTCAGACTTTAAGCACGCTAAAATGATATTATATCTTTTGGCGTCCACTATGGGATCGGGAGTAGTTCATCTTGAGAAGCGTAGGACAGACAATCAACAAAATATGGAAGTGACTAGGGGTGAGTATTCGGGTAATTCAGGCTCAATTTTTACTGTTTGGGTCCGGTTCGAATTATTCGAAATTTTTTTTATCTTACCTGACTCGAACCCGAAATTTCATTACCTAAACTTACCCGGCTCGAATTACCCGAAATTTTGTTCCGGCCGGCCCGAATTACCCAAAATTTTGTTTGGTTCTCTTTCAAAAATTACACAAAATAACTAAATACCTGAATTAAATTCTCATATCTCAACAAATAGTTAAATTCACTAATAATATAACCAAATATTTCAATTAACTAGCATAATTTATTTGTTAATTCTACAAAAAAAATAACGAATTATATTTTCATAATTTTTTAAAATCTAATTTGAGTAATCGGGCCGGCCCGAATTTTTTTGAGTTACTCGTCCCGGCCTGAAAATAATTCGGGTAATACCCAGGCCGACTCGAATTACCCAAAATTTAACATTTTTTTTACCCGAATTAATTCGAGCCAAGCTGGATAATCGGGTCGACCTGAATAATGCTCACCTCTAGAATGGACAGACCAATCTCATCCACCCGTAACTACCTCTAACTTCAGTTATGCTTTCTAGCAATGCTTGAAAATTGGCATATTAAATGTAGCCTAACTCATTCGGTCGGGTCTGATTTTGACACGAGTTGTTCAGTAATTGTTATTTTATAAATGATATTATTTTTTAACGTTTTTTTAAATAAATATGATAAGCTAAGTTGACCTAACTCATCCATAACTCGTCAGGTCACGGGTCGGTCAGCCCATAGTCAGGCTACGCTAAGCCTTGAACCATTAACAAGTCTACTTGAAAGCATATACTAACAACAATTGACTTTAGATGGGACTCTTTAATCCAAAGTTGCACCTACAAAGACTCACGAGGTTAGATCTGAACCACTCTTGACCCGGCCTGACCCATGAACAAATCTACTTGAAAGCATATACTAACAGCAATTGACTTTGGACGGGGCTCTTTAATATAAAGTTGCACCTAACAAAGACTCACGAGGTTAGATCTGAACCCCCTTATAGTACACAACAGGCCGAAACAGTACGAGATGAAGCCTACTATATATAATGGACCGATAAGTGGGAAAAAGTTTGCGCATCAAAACAATGTTTTGACCCCACCTGAATACATTGTTGATGTCATCGATGCTTTTTGATGTTCTTAAACATAGAATGTGTTGAATATCAAAAATATGTTTGAATAGAGTCAAAACTCTACTTTATTAAGGGAAGATAGAAAAACATAAGTGAATAACACTAAAAAGTCCGTTTTCGACCCCAAATTCTCTTGGCAGGTAAATCCGCATCGTACAGTGTTCCAATATGTGCATTCGTTCGTTCAAGCTGGTTAGCAAAGCACTACAGAACCCTCAAGTGAGGATAGAGACTTTAGTGGGATGGACTAACCCCCAGCAGGATTGGATACGCCTTAATACGGACAGAGCCTACCAATCCTCGACTTCGCATGCGACAACAGGGGGCATTCTTCG
>JANVCL010000005.1:31864986-31884451 GCA_026546855.1 Erythroxylum incrassatum | reverse complement strand
ACATTTAAAGCTCATTAACTTACTATAAAAATGAAACCCACCTGATTTTCCTTGCTTTAAAGCTTGTTCAAGGGTGTCCCTCTCCTTGCTCCTCTTTCCTCCCTTGCTCTACTTCAACCAAAACACAAAAATCTCCAAATCAATAGGATTTCCAAAATTGAAAAACATAAAGAACCCAAAGCATGAAATTGGTCTTAGAATATCTAAACTCATCCATTTCCTAAGCTCTTTGAACCAAAAACCACTTCAAAAAAATCCAAAACAAATAAAACCACTTACCTTGAATCTTCTCCCAACCAAGGGTTTTCTTAGCTCTAATGGAAGCTTGCACCTTCCTCTAGCTTTTCCTTCTTGAATTTACTCCAAAAACTCTCTTGAACTCCAAGAAAATGAAAGACCTAGCTTTTCTTCTTTTTCCTTCTCTCCTTCTCCTCCCTACGACTCTCTCTCTCTTCTTTTCTTGCAATTTTCGTTCCCTCTCTTCTAACATACAAGACCCCTCTTATTCTTCCCTTTTATACCCTCATTAATTGCAAAAAGTCTATTATACCCTTACTTATAAGCCTAGGTTCCTTCTTCCTTAAGTGACATGCCCAAATTGCCCTTAATGAACCTATCACTTCTAACACTTCAATTAATCACTTAAGCCACATAGCCTAATTACCATTAACATGTCAATTAATTCTAGCACCAGTTAATCTTGCTAGACCCCAAAAACAATTAATCATGCTTAATCAAATTAAAAAAAATTCAGGGGCCAACACATCTAGACTCCTTGATCAAACCATTTAACAAAATATATCTCGAAATGAAGCAAAGTTCCTCTTAACCTTAGTAACTTGAACTGAAATAGAGTTTACAATCAAATCTCTAGCTCAATGCAAATCCTCAAGTGCAATTAGTTTTAACATCCTATTCTTATTTGAGAACTGGAGCATTTTAAGGCAAACTGTTACAAATGTAGTACAAGAATTCTTTAACAAGAGAATCCTTTTGAAAGAACTTAACAAAACCTTCATCACTTTGATCCCCAAGTGTAACGATCATAAGCCCCTCAAAGACTTCTAACCTATCTCTTATTGTTCCTGCATTTACAAAATCATTTCCTAGGTAATTGCTAAAAGACTCAAATGTATTCTCCTAGGTCTGGTGGATTTCTCTCAATGTGCTTATATCCCAAAAAGACATATAGATGACAATATTGCAATTGCACAAGATCTATTCAAAAAGTATAATAGAAGGACTATTAGTAAGAATTATGCGATCAAATTAGATTTTCAAAAGGCTTATGATCCGATGGATTGGAATTTCATCTTAAACATTTTGAGAGCCTTTAGATTCCCTAGCATCTTCATATACTGGATAGATCAATGTATATCAAAAGTCTCCTACAAAATGTTAGTAAATAGACAAGCTTCTCCTCCTATCCAAGCAACCAAAGGAACTAGGTAAGGGGATCTCATTTCTCCTTACATGTTTGCTCTAATATAAAAAATGTTAACTAGATTGCTCAAAAGAACTCCCTTAAGAAACTCTTGCTTCAAGTTTCATGCCAAATGTAAGAAATATAAACTAATCAGTCTAAGTTTTGTTAATGATGTCTTCATCTTTACCACAACTAATACCAAGTATGTCACACTTATCTCCAAGGTATGCAAAATGTTTAAATCTCTCTCAGGTCTGTATATAAACTATAAAGAAGAATCAATCATGTTTTTATTTACAAGTGCTTCTTACTTGGCTCTAACGTTCTTAACTATTGTAGGCTTTAGAGTAGCTTAAATTCTCATCACATAACTTAAAGTCCCTATCTCCTCTATCAAGCCCACTTTTACAGATTTCAAGCCCCTTATCTATAAATTCAAAAGCATAATTAAAAGCTAAAGCTCTAAAGCTTTGTCATTTTCAAGCAGATGCCAATTAATTAATTATATGCTTATTTCATTCTCTTGTCATTGAGCCTCACATATCATCTTTCCCAGTTCAGTTATTAAAGAGTTGGAGAAACTACTCAAAATCTTTGTATGGAAAGTTAATGGCAGTGGCAATTACAAATTAAATAGTCAGAAGTGTGCTTACCAAAGAGCTTTGGTAGACTAGGCATTCTTTTAATCAAATCCTAAGCTCAATACTACTCACCAAGAGACTTTGGAGATTTTTACTAATAAAAGCTCCCTGTAGGTCAAATAGATTCACAACTACTATATTAAAGATAAGATTTTGTGGAATGTCAAAATGCCTTACAACTCTTCAGCTCTTTTAAACAATCTACTCAAACTTAGAGAAACATCTAAAAGCCATTGTAAGTATATTGTCCAAGATGGTAAAATGACCTACTTTTAACATGATCCTTGGACATCATTTAGCCCTCTTACCTCTATTTTTGGATCCCAGTTCCTTTCAATACATTATGCACTCAAACATCAAAGTGGCAGAAGCTTTGGTTTTATTGAATGGATCTTTGTCCCTTACCACCCCAGCAGTGATAATTCTTATCTCTCTTATTGATCTCTTTTGTTGTACTTGATAACACTAAACCAGATGAGATGAAATGATTATTCACTCCTTTAGGTACATTCTCTAATTTATTATGCTAGAACCTATTCAGGAGCACTAACCTTCCTGTTTCATGGCATAAACTTCTCTAGTTTAAATAAAATTCACCCCGCAATTCTATTATCTATTGGCTAGCAATCAAAAATAGATTATCAACATTGGATAGGACATCTCATTTCTCAAGTTTTCCCAATTGGTGCACTTTACGCAAATCCTTCACTAAAAGTATAAAACATATATATTTTCAATGTCAATTCAACCAATATGCTTGGAAGCACATAATTCAGCTCTGCCATATAGATTATCCTCCTCACTTGTGGCCTAAAATCATCAATTGGTATAGTAAACTGCATTGGACATATGAAGGAGATTTAAATATTTTCAAAATGACTTCCACCTACTTAGTTGTAGCCATATGGAAGGAAAGAAACAGCACAATCTTTGGAGACTCCACCACCACCAAAGTGATAGCGTTTCAAAATTTGTGTAACTTGTTTAGATATCACATTACAGCCTTCAAACATGATTTCAACTTCAGCACTCAAAGCCAAATGACTTGGAAAATTAGATATTCTTTGTTGGCTTGTCAAGTGTTTACATACCTTGTGATTTTGTGAACATTCTAGTTTGTAATTATTGGTTGTGATCAAACATGTTGTACCTTTATTCGTCTTTATTAATTCAATTTCTATTTTCAAAAAATATTTTGATAAAGACAATATTGTTTATTCAATTGATATGATTGGCATTTTAGTACGTGACATATTTGAACTTAAAGGGGAATACAAATTGGATGTTGTCAGCTTTAAACATTTTGAGGAACTTTGAGTAATGATTTGTAGGAAATTGTTACAACACCAAATGATCTTTGAAGTTATAATTGTTAGCTAAGGTTTCCTATATTTCATTACCAATTTCTAATAAAATAACATTGTCGTTTGTTTTGTAAGCATCCATTCTATATCTAAAGCCTCTCCCTAGTCACTTAAAATATGTATTCTTATGCAAAAAAGAGACACTACCACTAATCATCTCCAATAAGCTAAATGTAACACAAAAGGAGAAACTTATGTAACTCCTTAAGGACAACTAGATAGCTACTGACTAGGTAATTGTAGAAATTAAAGGAATCAACCTATCTACAAATTTTCATTACATTTTATGCAAGAAGGAAGCAAACCTAGCCATCAACCATAAAAAAGACTAAACCCACTAATGATGGACGTAGTAAAAAAGGAAGCCCTTCAACTTATTGAATTAGGAGTGATTTATCCTATTTTGAATGGCAATTGAGTGCAAAGGAAAAGTTAGCATGCCTTAATTATAATTATAAAGCATTAGAGATTTTTTAATAGAAATCATCCTTATAGGCATGATAAGATATCATTAAATGGTGATATAAAGTTGGGAGAATCGCCAATTCTTTTGTGGGATATGATGTTGGAGCTTATTAATAGGTATCATAATATTTTTAGGAAGGCAAATAAGCAAAAAAGAAAAAGATAATCCTTAGGGTATAAGATCTATATTTTCTTAATTACCGTACTGGAAACATAATAGGTGCCAGCATAATCTTGATGTGATGCATATTAAGAAAAATGTATATAACACTATTTTTGGAGCTTTGTCAGAGATTCAGCGTAAGTCAAAAGATCATATTAATACATGGTTTGATTTCACAGAAATAGGGATTATAAATGATCTACAACCTATCAAAGTAAATGATTTTCATATATCACTATCTCAAACTTAATTTTACACGATCCCAGAAAGAAAACTTTTGTTAAATTTTGAAGAATATGAAACTACTATAAAATTGCACATCAAATATTGCACGATATGTGAATGTAACTAAGAGAAAAATATCAGGATACAAAAGACATGATACTCATATTATTATGCCAAACTTACTCTAATTTACTGTCAGGAAAACAATATAAAAAAGTCATAGTTTTTTAAATAAGTTGGGTGCTTTTTTTCAAAAGGTTGTGTAGTATATTTATTAAGCCAAGGGATCTTAAACATCTTGAAAAGGAAATCATGGAAGTACTATATCAACTTGACACAATCTTTCTACCTTTTTTTTTGAAATTATGGTCCATTTGCCTATTCACTTTCTAAAAAAATCAAATATATATGACCATTGCATATATACTTTATTGAAAGGCATTTGGGGGGTGTTTAAAATATATCTTTATAATAAAAGCCAAATAGAAGGTTCTATAGCTAAAATACATTTGAGAAGGTTAAAAAGAAGTGTTCATAATAAAAGCCAAATAGAAGGGTCTATATGTGAAAGATACTTAACTGGAGAGTGTGCAATTTTTTATATTTATGTGCATCATTAGGTGAGAAAAACTATAATAGGTATATGGATGACAATACAAATCTTATTGAAGTGTATCTTAATTTTTCCTAAAAGTTGGGTATCTTATTAGAGGGAAATGGCAAAGGAAAGACAAAGCAGGCAATTTAGGTCAAATACATTAAATCAAGCTCATCAATATATTCTATTTAATTCATAACAAAGAAGCTAAGAAGTGCATTAGATAAGATAAAAATATATTTTTAGGGATCATTACAATTAAAAAGAGTCAAACGATAAAAGAAGTCAACAGGTAAGGGCATAAGATCATTGTAGTGAGTTTCCCTAATGGTTTTAAGATAAGGTGATAGCTTGTAATGACTCCTTAAGTCATATTTACTGGTTGTGAAAGACCTAACAGTATGACAAAGAATTAGTTAGGTTATGTTATTAATGGATACAAGTTTATAACTAAAAAGTAGGATGTAAGGTGTAAGAGGCGAAAAAAATTAGAGTGTCTTCGACGATGTTTTGACTTTTTGTAAGTTATAGAAACAAAATTTCAACACTTAGAAATGTGAATTTCTAAGATGCAAGAGAAGAAATTATTAAAGTGGATTATTAGGGGTAGTTTAGTGTAGTGTTGTTCAAATGATGATGATATAAAGAGGAGAAAGATGATTATGAGTTTACGCAAGTAAACTTTAAAAAGTTATGTTATATGGAGAATCTTTTTATATTGGCCAACCAAGTACATCAAGTATTTTATATAGCTGATTATCTTAAGGAAGGTTGTAATTATGTGGAGAAGAAGGTAGCTAGGTATTTTTTTAATGTATCTATAGATAACAATGAAAATCTTTTTTTAAAAAGACAATGAAAATGTTAAAGAAACATATTGGGGAGAACCAAAAGATTATGTCATTAATTTTTTAGAAATAATGGTGACATGAATCTTAATTAAGTTAGAAAATATTTGTCTGTAGACACGATTGGTATACCTCTAAATATCTTAAATATAAAAAAAATGACAATGATGAAGAAGATTTAGACTTTGATGACATTGACTGTGATTGGATGGATACAGATCAGTAATTTATTATAAAAGGTATTTAGTTACCTTTTCCTTTTCTATTAAAAATTTTAATCATCTTCCTATATGTTTAAATAAACTTTACTGATCTAAATATGTAAACATAGTTATTAATAGCAATATTATTTATTGATATAGGTCTTTATAATTAAAAATAGAACAAGCAAACATATATAACCAAGTTTGTTGCACCAAAGTCTACATAAAATTTTTAAGGAAGCAATGAAAAAAGATTTATTCTTATGAACTAAAAGATTCACCCGACCTGTCATATAAAGAGTAAGAACAATAAAGGATAGTGAAGAATAATGTCAAATCATTAAACAAAACACAACAATAATAATTCCAACTGTTGTCCATAAAGAAGTACATGTTTTCTCATTTGTTTTGACATTATTTATATGATTATTCTACTGTTAAATTTGGTTTGCACATAATAGCCATTGCAACAATTATTTTTAGTCCTCTTTATATTATGAATGTATTTTTATTATTAATATAAATAAATAAACTTATAATATATTCCTGTTTTATTCCATGGTTTTAATTGTACAAGTTTTAATAAAAAAGGAAG
Organism: Erythroxylum incrassatum; assembly: GCA_026546855.1. NCBI lineage: Eukaryota > Viridiplantae > Streptophyta > Magnoliopsida > Malpighiales > Erythroxylaceae > Erythroxylum > Erythroxylum incrassatum. The sequence goes on along the minus strand of JANVCL010000005.1, from coordinate 31,877,923 downwards.
AACCAATCCTTTAAGAAAAATGGTAGACCACAACCTTTATATCCATCAGCTAGTGTTATCGACTTTTAAAGGTGAAAAAATAATAGAAACTTATTGAGGAACAATTGCAAATGGAATAAGTAAGTTGAGGAGATAAACCGCATGAAAATGTATCGGAAAGCCAAGCGGGGAAACGATTGTTCAAAAAGAGTCAGCTTCTTTAAAATGGAAAGAATTACTAACTAAAATTATGGAACAATAACAAAAATCACATCAAAATATAGTAAAAGGGTAAGCTTCTATTCTTCACCTAAAAATGAATGCAAAAAAATGGAAATAATATAAGTATAGATGTGAAAGAAATTGTTACTACTTAATACAAAGTTAATCATATATTATGATTTCTCTATTGTATACTAATAGTGTTTTGGCTATATAATTTGTGAAGAAGAAGGAGAAAGGTCCAACTTTGCTTAAGGAGGTTCATATAAGTTCCACGTAACAACGTAAACTAATTTTTTTAATGTTGTTAATCAGGCAATTAGTCTTACTAAGAAGACACTTATTGGTTTTACACTTTTATAGGTATTGTGGCTCTCAAAAAAATATTGCACCTCTAAATCATGTCAATTGGTGTAAGATTCCCTAATAACCTATTTGAGAATATGTTAATGTAAGAAACCATCATATTAGTACTTCTTTAAGTTTGATTTATGAAATTTAAATGAACGTGTATAATATTATAGAAAAGATATATTTTACTATTAGAAGGTAAAGAATGGACTTTGAAGACTGTTATACATGCATGAAGAAGTTATAAGTCTAAGGTGAAGCAGAAGGTTTTCAAACAGTATATGGGAGAGGCAGAAAGAATGGCCAATCATCCAAACTTATTTCTTATTAGAGCCATCGAGATGTAAAGGTGTGACAATTATTGGTATTTGTAAATTAGTTTTATGATATCTAATTAATATAATGCTTCAATATGTATCAAATTGTTTAAGCAAATACTTAAATAAAAACAACAAGCTAAAATCCACATAGTTAACCCTAAAAGTTTTGCAAGTATTTACGTTAAGTTGATAAGTTCTATGATAAGTTATAATATGTCAAGAAAGTAAAATTTTTTAAATCATTTCAAAATTCTAATTAACAATTGTTTTTATGGTTACAAGTAGAGGACCCTATATAGACATTTTATAGAAAAGTCCTCTTTTCACAGGCCTTTTGAACATTTGTCATCGATTTTTATGTCTTTTATTTAGCCTAAATACTTTTGTTTATAGCGTTTACCCCTTTAGTTATTTCATCTATTTATTTCTTTTTTAATCACTTGTTTATTTTATTTACTTATTTTTTTCTTGATTATTTATTTAGTTATTTACTTTTATCCTTTTCTTTTTTTTCTTTTTATTTATGCAATTATTTGTTAATGTATTTAGCTATTGTTTTCTTTCAACTATTTTTAAAAACCTTTTTTTTCCTATGGATCTATTAGAAACAAACTCTCTACTAGCTAAAGGAAAAGCTGTGTATTTTTTAGCCTTTTCAAACTCCACTTCTCAACGAGATTCCTATTGAGATGTTGTTTCCATATAAGCACAATGAAAGAGAGGATAAAACTCCATTTTCTAATGCCAAAATGTATCTTATAACTTATAAAAAAAGTGTACAAGCAAGTTACTGAAGCTATAAGAGAGAAAATTGTTAGCAGTGATTTGTATTGTTACAATTTTCTGTCTAATTGCTACTTTCATTGAGATTCCCATTATGTTGTTGTGTCACTCATGCCACCTAGATTCCATTTCTTTTTTTTTACTGACTTGTTATTCTTGTCAAAATAAGTTATTTATACTATAGCTAGAATCATATTAGGTTTCTTTGTAATTGTATATGATGCTTGCATTCATTAGTATGATTGCAATTTTGTTTGTTTCTTGTTTGAATTATAAGTGTTGCCATTATGATTTGTTTCCAATAAACCTAAAATCACACTCATCAAGGTCAATTTGATTGAATAAGTAACACATGAATTTTCTTTTGTAAGCTTACATTAAAAAAAGTACAAAACGAAATAGTATAAAGCTTGACGAAGTTGTGGCTAATATTGGAATGTAAGGCTTCAATGTAATAAACTATTTATAAGGAATGTGAAATCATCTAACATGAAAGCAAAAAATATAGCGAGTGAGGACTTATAAAAAAGTTCCTAATAAGTATCTATACCCTATCAAGATTGCATTAAAAGAAGAGATGAACCAGAAAGTAGAATCTGAAAAAGAGAGAAAGAGAAAGGAATTAGAACAAGAGAAAGTAGAATTTTTAGAAAAGAAAAGAAAATTAGAACAAAATAAAGTAGATAGGGAAGAAATAATGCAACAAATAATCTCTCCCATTCAATCTTAGCTTAAGCAAACCAACACCATTAACATAGACATGGTTTGTAAATTGATTGCATTAGTTAATTAAAAAAGGAATATTCCATTCCTCTAAATCATAAATCATCTTGTTATATTTTCCATTGAGATTAATTTTTTATTTTCCTATTTGCAAATCCATTGCACCCAATGTAGATGGAAAAGTTCATGTCTTCTGACTTTGTTCATAAAAAGAATTGAATCATTGTGTTATTAGTTTTTGAAGTACATTAATTGTCTTCATTAAATGGAGGTTCTAATAAAGTACTTGGTAGTTCATTCTTTAGATATATCAACCTATTTATGAGCATAATAGATTTAGAATAATTCTAATATACTTGTTGTTTCTTTTTTTTATCTAAAGGTGATGATTAGAAGTGGATAAAGAGGTACTTGATGAAACATTTTAGAGTGCACATACATACTAGTTTCAATTTTGTATTTTGATTTATACGCTTATATTCCATATGAACTAGAGGAAGATAATATAAATGCATATTTTAATTAGTGATTTTTAGATATCATGTTTAGGATATGTTAAATTTCACAAGTCCATATCGACTATATGATAGCATATATAATTACAATTTATTGGTCATTAACATTGGCAGTACATATTTTAGGACATATATTAATGTATATGGCTACTTTTAATATTATATATTGTTATCTTAATGAACATTAATGTATATTTGGATGTTGCCAACTTAGTGAAAAGGGTTTGCCTTTACAATAACAAGCTATTTCTAATGAAAGAATAAGCTATTGCATTTGTTGTTAGATATAGTTGCCTAAAAAATCACTTTATTATCTTATGGAGACTCAGACTATTGCTATACCCATTTAATATTATTGTTATAATTTGAATCTATTGTGTTGCCTGAGTCAAGAATTAGAAGCAATATTTTTCATTTTATTGCCTAATCAAGAAATTTTGTTACCTTACACTTATAGCAACGTCACTTTATTTAACACCATAAATTATGTTGTCTTAATCAAAAGGCAACAATAGTTTCACTTTCAGCTACATTTTTGTCTGTTAATTACTGATTTTTTTAATTATAGTGTATATTGCTAATTATGTTTAAGGCCCTTGTTCCAATCTCTAATGTTGTCCAAACTTACTCATTAAACTTGTGGCCTACCAAAAAAAGTGGTATTTAACCTAATTGATATGCTTTTGCTAAAATGTAATGATGTAGTGTGTGAAGAGATCAAGAGAATTTGATTTATAGAATCATAACTTTTCTCTATTATTTTTATTCTTATTCACATCAATTCATTGAAATAATATAGTTTCTAATTAAGTTTCACCATCATTAAAAGATAAACTTCTGATCTCATTGTAAGTAATTATGAAATTTTTATTTAGATGATATGGCATTAAATCAAAATATTAAGCATTATTATAATATTAATATTGTAATTTCAATTTTTTGTCCAAATTCCAACAAAATAATCTCATAACCAGGAGTTACTTAATTGAACTTAATATTTTCGTTGTATATGAAAGGACATACCCTTGATAGGTGTCATTTCTATATTAATGCATGATTTATCAAGGTGGCATGTGTTAAACCCCTAAGTCTAAATTGTGGAATTGACCGAGTATTGGCAAGCTTTGGTTGATGCTTGGTACTCAAGGTGATGGAACAAGCAAAGGCTTCCAAATAGACTCGAAAAATGGGCATTATCAATGAAAGCTGGAAAGTAGGCGAGCATTGATGTGTATCGGTACGCATTGATAGAAATCTTCGACGAGTTACAAGATTCGAGTGTGAGGCCAAAAGATGATAACACAACTAAATGTTGCTAAGTTCAAGGGTGTGAGAAGGCACTTAACTTTGATGAGAAGCTAAAAAAGAATGTAAATGTGTGAGGTTTATTATACAATAACTCGGACTTTGGCTAACTTAGGTTATGGAGTAATGTGACTGCACCATGGACATGGTTAGATGGACCATACACAAAGATAGCTCAGGTTAGCTAAATGGAAGGTTTATTAAGACATTTGGCTTAAGACGCAATCATGTGGTGACACATAGCAAGATCATGACCTAAGAAAGTGGAACCACTACCTTACAAAGCAAGAACACTTTTTCAAGTAATGGAAAAGTGATTCAGATGACATGGCAATGGATGAGCATTTTCCAAACACTGATCCTATGTACAAAATAAAGTTAGTAGCCAAAAGTGGATATATTTTATTATTTTAATGGAGTTTATGGAAGAATCCCCACTAATTTGGAGGACTTGGTAGAGAAAGTGGGTAGTTTTGGCTTACATGGTCTCTAAGTTCTTATAAGCCTATAAAAGGCATCTTTTATAGTTCATTTATGTGAAACATTATGCATTCAATCATCTGTAAGAAAGTTCAGTGCTTTAGGAAAAATTTCTTTGTGAGAGCTTCAAGTAAGGAGTTCTTTTGAGTGGTGTTCTTGTAGAGTTCATCATCACCATCATCTTAATAAGCTTCCTTTTTCTAATCCCTCTTCCACTTATAGTAAAACTTCTTAATGTGTCCTGGCTTATCGCAATAGTGACATGTCTTTACGTCTTTGTCACCTTTAGACTTTGAACCGTTTTTAGAATTGCCACGACCATTGGGACCCTTACTCTTATTCCTTCCCCTACTTTCTGTCATGAAAGCCTGCATGTTGTTAGCTCTAATCTCCTTTCTTCTAATTTCTTCATTAAATATACTCTCTCTGATTACAGCCAAAGAGAATATACCTTTAGAAGCTGAGTTGTTAATCGTCACCACTAGCGTTTCCCAGCTATTCGGTAACGAAATCGACAGGAATAAAGCCTTTAGCTCATCATCAAGAATGATCTTCATTGTTGTAAACTTATGTCCTAAAAATCACTTAGATGTTTTGACACTAATTTCCCAACCTTCAAATTCAAAATCACAAGCCTTTTAATCAGAGAGGCCTTGTTATGAGCAGTCTTCCTTTTATAGAGATCTTCTAGCTTCTGATATAGCTCAAAAGGATTCGTTTCTTGAGATACATGGTTGAATATGTTGATATCAATCCCTAGTCTAATAGTGCCCAGAATTTTTCGCTTCATCTTTTCTCAGTCTTTGTCCAACATATTTTAAGGTTTTAAAGGAACATCATCCTTCACACCTCTGTCCACATCAATAGGATCAAATAGATTCCTGCAATATAAAAGATCATCCATCATGGGCCTCCAAATTAAGTAATTTGATGACATTAACTTAACTATAAAGCTATTTCCACCTTTCATTATGATGGCTCTGAGATCACATGTTGGGATATAAATAACACAACTCTCTAAAAGATCAACCAAATATTAATGAAAAGAAATAACTCTTTAAGTTGCAGCAGCAGAAAAAAATGAGAATGAGAAACTAGCAATGAAACAAACGTTAAGATTTAACGTAGAAAACCTCCAAGCTAGAGAGAAAAATCATGGGACAAACTGACAAACAAATCCACTAAACTCAATAAGTATTTATAAGAAGAAATGATCTCTCACCCCTCACAATAATAAGTTATCTCACAAAGTTTCAATATTGAAACCAAAGTTGATAACACAATTAACAAACACTCAAACAAATCCCAAAAATAGAAAGAAAAAAAAGGATAAGAATCTAACCCTCTTTACCCTCTCTCTATTTTTCCTCACTTTTGGATGTTGTGACTATGCTCTCTATCTTATATTCACCTAGAGCAAGGCTCAAATAAGCTATTTATAGGCTCCTCTAGCTTTACAATTCAAAATTGTAATTGAATTGAACTAACTAGATCACATCTTATCATAATCAGATTACATCACATTATCCAATAGGATGATATCCTCATCCAAATAGGACTTTATCTGATAAGATTTATATACATCACCACTAACAAGATAAGATATTATATTTAACTAGGAATGATACATCTATACCCATGAAGAACTTTACTATCTTCAGATGATCCTTTCAGATAGTCTTTATCTTTTAGAGCTGATACATATCTATTGTGATCTTATTCGTCACATCATCTAAGATCTCAAAATAAGGCTGGACACAAAACATTATCTTGTATTCTAAGTCTAGTTACTTCTATTTTACAAAATTTTCCAAAAGTGAGAATGATTTATGCTTTTGACGACTTTTTCACTAACACTAAAAGTAGAATCTAATAGGAAATGGAATTGAACTCCATGCTCTAGTAATAGGTTTCTTACAGATGTAGTAAAGAGAAGAGAAACAGGTGCAACCTCCTCTATGTAGAACATGTTTCTCTTTTTTACATTAACTGGTGTTTCATTTTAGGTAGGCAAGATGTTCAAAAAGACACAAAGATGGGTATATAAGAAATCACTCAGAGAGGAAGTTTAGCCTCTAGTGTAACACATGATTAATGGGAGTATAATGCAGAACAACATGAATGAGTAAAAGGGAAGTATAAGTGTCCCCAATAGAAAGAAAATGACATTTCTTAATAATAGTTCTTAATCTTAGATAGAGCAACACGTTTCTTAATTGCAATAAACGTTGCTCTGCAAATTATTGCCAACTATAACATAAAGGTAAAGGCTATGTAAGCTCTAAGGAGAAGAAATCATGAGGGTCACTTAGGACTCGAAGTTTTTTGTTTCTCAGGAAACAAAGGTGAATTTGAAGCATTGACTTGTACAATCGAGAAACTATCATGCTTCTTAATTGCCACTGAAACTGTTGGAGCCATAGGAATATCTAGAAAGGAATATAGGATACACAGCACTGTTGAATACCTAGTGATAGAATTTTATCATTAATTTTGTGGACTAGCATAATAAATAATAAACATAATTTTGTACAAACCCTGATTAATTAGATATCAATGGTACTTCTCTCATACGTGTCATTGGGCCTATGTTCATGGGCTTGCTATGATGGGTAGGCTTGGCCCATGTTTTGCAATGCACAGGAGGCCCTACTGCTAGTCGACCTTAAATACAGTCACCCCATTGAGAACTGTACGTGTTTCAAATCAAGGTTTGGAATGGCAGTAGTCAATCCTTTGCATCTTTATCGCTCCGCTTCAAAGAAAACAACAATGGACTTAATGTTTCTTCAATTTTTAGGTATTTGTCCATCCAATTCTTGAATTGAGTGTGTTACAATTATAAGGTTAGTATAATTGTATTAATTAATCATGATATTAATCAATAATTTTGTGTTAATTATTCTTCAATTGGTATCGGGGCTGTATTAACCCTAATTGTGACTGCTAATTTTGGGTAATTTTTTAGATGTTTATTTTCATGGAATTTGGGGTTTTCGGTTTTGTTAATTCTTTTCTTTGGAATCTATTTTGTTGTTGTTGATTTGTTTTAAATTTGGTGTCAAATCGTGTAGTAAGTTTGTTAAATTTTCTATTGTTTTTTATTAAAACCCCAGAACTCGAAATCAGAAACCATAAATGTTCTTTGCAAATTTTTTGAAAATTTTTAGTAGCCTTTTTCATGAAATTGATTGAGGGCTTTGATAGATCGTTAAATTCTGAATCTCATGATACCAATTTCGTTGAAAACGAATCAAAATTGAGTGAGTTATGGACATTTATTCAAACTGGGTCATGAAATGGGTCGGATGACCTAAATACCATTTATCCAGGTGGAGAAGATGCAGTCCGACCCGGCTGGTCTTTCCCCACGCGTGGCGGTGGTGCGTGGAGGCACGTGCAGCCTACTCCTATCGCCGTTTTGTCCCAAATTTTTTCTATTTTCTCCATTTGCCCAGTTCTAATTTATGGTATTTTTCTGAAATTTTTAAATAATAGTAATTTCATTTTTATTTTTCCCGAATCTAAAATTAATAAAAATATCATGTACTCTCCGAATTTTATCTTGAAAATTTTGTACTTGTTTCTGGTATTTTTGGGCTTGTGTGGTCTTGTGTACTCTCAGTGGTAATGTAGTTATACACCAAAATTAATTTTGGAAGTAGTTTATGCCTATAATGTTATATTATATGATTAATATGGTTAATTTTGTAATTATGGTGCTAACTGGAACCTGTGAGGGCAATTTTGGGAATGTTATTAGACTATTGTCATTCACTTTGTGTAATTGTGAGCTCACCTATCGTGAGACCAATTATTACAAAATGCTATTGTGATGTTGTTATTGGGCATACATTAGATACTATGTTAATGATGCACTTACCCTATCGGTTTGTCTTTATCAACGTGGTTTCTAATGTTTTGTTTAATTCATTGTATTATGTCTTTAAGTTTTTTAGTATCCTATCGATATTAGCTTTAGGGCATAATTTAATATTCTAGGTGATCTGTGTTGTAATTCGGGACCTTTAGGCATGATTGCAATTGCATGAGAACCCAGCTGTGTTGTTTGACCAATTTTGCTAGTTATTGATACATTTGCTAAATCTCCCTGCTTTGTATCAATTTCTAGCTTTGAATTCCTTGATTAAGCTGAATGGAACCAATTATCAGGACTGGCTTGAATCTTTGAATCTTTTTTTGGCAATTTTTAATGTTAATGTTTCTCTCCTTGAGGATGAGCCTGCACAACCCACTACTGAGACTTCCACTACAAATAAAGCTAAATATGATAGGTTCGTTCTAACAAGGTCTGTTTGATGACCATCAAATACACAATGGAGAAGACTATTAAAGAGAGCATTACAGAAATTGATAATGCCAAAAATTATCTCAAGACTATTGGTGAAAATTTTCAGAACTTTGATAAGACTGAAAAGTCTAATTACTTGTCTTTACTATCTAAGACCAACTATGATGGTGTGGGTGGTGTTCATGAGCATGTTATGAAGTTTGTGAGCTGGTATAACAAGTTAAAGGCCATGAAAGTTATGTTGGGAGAGGATTATCAGATCTGGCTGGTGTTTGAATCTCTTCTATCTGAGTTTGATGTTCTCAAGACTACTTATCATGCTCAAAAAGATGAATGGAGCATTGATAAATTGATTTCCATTCTTATTCAAGAGGAACATACTATGAAGAAGTGAAAGTTTCACAGTATTCGTCACACTTCTCACAAGAGTATTGTTGGATCCCAAATTGTTCTGGGAAGTTGGAATTATTATATAAGAAATGCTGGAAATTAAAAGTTGGAAAAATGTTACATTGAACATGCTTCGGTGTTTTAGGCATAACTCTTTCTCTAGTTATCGAAATGAGATTATTTTTATTTGAATTAAACTAGAGAAATAGGGCTACAAATTATCTGATGAAATTGATTTTTGATTTAGTCTCTAAGAGTTTCAATTTTTGGATGGAAATTGAGCACGAAATATTGTTTCAATGTAAGGATAGTTTGGAAATGTTTGGGTTATAATTTTCAAATTACCAAACCAAATTGAATGATTTTGGTGTCATTAGAAACTTAAGACAATGAGGAACATTTTTCTAGAAGGAAGTGTTAGCAAATTCCTTCAATTGTTCTATGATAATTAGTTAAGAAGTTATAAGTATAAGATGTGAGTTTAAAGGACCAAAGGAGGGTAAAATGCGAAGAAACAAGTTAATGAAGGGTAAAATGGGAAAAAGAACAAATAAAGAGGCTTGAAATAAGAAGAAGAAGAGAGTCGTCGTGAACCATAAGAGAGAAGAGAGAAAAAACGTAAAGGGAGAAGAGAAGAAGGAGAAAATCATGGAAGAAGAGAGAGAAGGAAGAAAGAAGAAGAAAAGAAGAGGAAATCAAGGCTTTCAAGGTAAGTTCTTCACCTTTTTCTTGCTTTCGTAGAAGAAATGGGTTGTGGTGTTGAGATGAAGGAGTTCTAGAGAGAGAAAGGGGTTTATGTTGGGAATGTTTGGGGGAAGAAGAAGATGGTGAGATCCATAGGGTTATTGGGTTTCTAAGTTAGGTGTTGAGTTTTCTAACCTATATGAGCCATGGGTAAGTTGAATTGGAGCTTGATTAGGGTTAATGTCATTTTGTTGTGAATATGGAAATTTGGGGAATTTCTAATTGAATTGGAATTTATGAAAATTTTGCTTGTGTTTAGGAAATCAAGAACCTATTCAAGAGCAAAAGGAAGGGAACCACTGCATTTGGATTTTCAAGAGTTAGAAAGTGGGTAATATCTTTATGGTTGTTGTGTGATGGGCAAACGCCCTATTTGTATGCTTATGTTTAGATTTCATGAATCTTGAATTTGTTGTGATTGTGTGAAAAACATAAGATGATTCATTATTATGTCATGTCATGAAAGATTAATGGCTCTTTGTATGATGAATTATGACCATGTTATACCTTGAAAAAGGTTATGACATTTTGAATTGAATTATGAGCATGATGATGCTATGCCTTGTATTATGGCATTTTGATTAAATGAAAAGAAGAAAAATCATGAGAATATGAAATTGTGATTATGTGCTTTGTTTGGGCGAGAGAGGAACCGTTTCGTATTCACGTGCACGTCAACGTCAAGCCTTCTCCCGGCTGCCCGTTTGTGGCCCACGAGATCCAAAAAATGGACTCGTTTTGTTCACGGTGTAAACTTCGATTTTGTCGTTTTGTTCCACAGAACCCTCGAGCCAATTATGTGTGCATTTGCATCTTAAATTGCCAAATTATGATGACATTTTGAATGATACGCTTGGATGATGAATTACATCAAATGTGTCACATGTAATGATGTTGTGAATTATGGAATGTGAATTAAATTGTGAATGCTGGACTTTCATTGCAAAGTGTATGCTTATATGAATAAATGCATATATGTTTGATTATGTGGCTCATCGCCAATGGCTATAAATATATTAGCCACTGAGCTGTGTAGCCTAACCCAATATTTTTCCCACTCCTCAGGTGCAAATCGAGAAGACTAGTGATCCTTGAAAGGCATTTGGACAAATTCCGAGAGAGTTAGCTTTTGTACTAAGTTAGTGGCTAGTCTCTTGGATAGCTTTATTAGCATATTGAACATTGAGCATCCAATGTATTTTGTAACTTGTGTTAAGACTTTGATGAATGTTGATATGTAATTAAAGCTATGTATAAACTTCATTTTGATCTAAAAATGAATTGAGGACTAAAGAAGTTCCCTTGTGTATATGCTTATTTTATCTTGTAGTTTACAATTCATATTTCAAGTTTTCATAGGGTTAAAAATTGTGTACTGACTTCAAGGGAAAAACTGGGTTAATTTAGGCTGTATTAGACAACGTAGTCTTCCTGAATGTTGTAGTTAATCTTCTTAGCTTTCCAACGATATAAAGTATGTAAATTTTAGGTATCGGAGTTGAGAGATATGAGCATTATAAATGATGATGCTGCATAGGAGGTATGAACATAACAGTTATGGTGAATGATGAGAGTTTTTGTATGCTATGAGTTAGTTAAGATTTGTGAGTTTAATGCAATCAAATTGGTAATTGAATGTTTGAGGAGTGTTATTACACTAGAAGGGTTGAATTTGGTAAGATTATGAGCGAATATGATGTTAGATTGGATGAAGGAAGCATTGGAGAGGCTTTGGAAGGATTTGGGGAACCCCTATGTCCGTTAGGCAGTCCATTTCATAGACCTTCTTGGGTGAAAAAGGACCCTCTGCCTCGCCAATGTCCGTTTAACGGATATTAGGTCCGTTAAACGAACCTTCTTGGGTGAAAAATGGCTCCCAAGTCAGTCTATATCCGTTAAACGGACATTTACAGGATAGCTACAGTAAATCGCAATTTTGACCCTTTTAGAGGCAAAATCTCGCTTTGAGTTCTTTTGAAAGTGTGGAAGTCATCTTTCACATAGTCCAAAAACAAAATCAATCTGACATCTGTAGCAAAAGTTATGGCAATTGCACCAAGGCATGTACGATATGAGTAAGGACATAACCATATTAGATTCTTTTGTACATAAGTTCTTCGTCCAACCGCCAAATTAAATGATTCTTGAAACATTGGATTCCTAACACGTGTTTCTACCTTTCCAAAAAAATTGATAGCATTCGGAGTTGAATTAAAAAAGATTGGTTCAAAGTAAGTGAGGGTTCGTTGAAATAACCCTACAAGGAAACCCGCTCACGTTTTTTGACTCCGGATCGGATAGTTGGGCTCTGAGAACGAGGTCCAACACCTTGGTTGGGCTTTGGAAATGGGGCCCAACACTGTACATGTAGCAAAAAATCAAAAACAATTACATTGTAACTATTCAAATCAAAATGACAAGAATTAATAATAATGAGTAATACCCTTATAAACATGCTCATAAATGTGGGGGAGTTCCGCAAGAGACTTAACAATTAAGGTATAGGCAGCACTAGCAGTGTCGTGTCCACCAATCAATAGTCCTAGGATCTTGTCTGCGACATCGCTTTCAAAACTTGTAGTCAATATGTGGGACGATACATCCTGTGTAGCCAATGCCTTTCCCTCTACCATATTGACCAAGTATTCTTCTTGAATGTTGTAGTTAATCCTCTTAGCTTTCCAACAGTATAAAGTATGTAAATTTTGGGTATCGAAGTTGAGAGATATGAGCATTATAAATGATGATGCTGCATAGGAGGTATGAAAGGGACAACTATGGTAAATGATGAGAGTTTGTGCATGCTATGAGTT
>JANVCL010000005.1:31854774-31864886 GCA_026546855.1 Erythroxylum incrassatum | reverse complement strand
ATTATTGAATATAGTATGTTGCAATTCTATGATTAATTACTTGTGTTGATTAATTATGCAATTAATCTAAAAATTTCGTATTAAATTTCTTTCAATTGGTATCAGAGCGGGTTGCTCTTATGTTAGTAGTTAACACCTCAAAATGACAGATTATGTCACGTGTTAGACCCACACGTGGGGGTGTTGAAATATAAAGAGTGGGAGTTGTCCTATATTGAAGAAAGAGAGGAAAGTAAACTAACATATAAGTCTAGTGAGCCACCCCACCTCTCACCAATTGGTTTTAGGATGGAATCTCACTTAGATTTGTATGTGGTCTAACTTTCCTTCTCGTGTGGGCCCGTAGGCCCATTGTAAAATTATAACTTGGTATCAGAGCCGATTAACCCTAATTGTGACTGCTAATTTTTGGGTAGTTTTGAGATATTAATCTTTTGTTCATGTAATTTCATTTTCGATTTTGTTAAATTTTTCTGTGAAATCGTTTTTGGTTGATGTCAATTGGTTTCGGTTTGATGTCAAAGAATGTAGTAGGTTGTTCAATTTGCTGTTGTCTTTTAAAACCCCAAGAACTCAAAAAATCGAACCCATTAACGTTTTCTTTCGATTTTTCCAATTCTTTTTAGTGGCCTTTTTCGTAAAATTTATTGAGGGGTTTGATAGATCTTTAAATTCTGAATCTATTGATGCAAATTTCGTTGAAAACGGATCAAAAATGGAGTTATGGACATTTTCCAAACCGCATCTCGCGACCCGGATACCAGCCAGCCGGGCGAGGAAGATGAAGCCTAACCCGGCTGACCCTAGCCCACGGGCACTGGTGGCGCGTGTTGGCGCGTGGGCTCACTTCTGATGGCCATTTTCCCCATATTTTTCCTACTTGCTCCATTTGTCCAGTATTATTTTATGGTATTTTTTTGAAATTTTTGGAAAGCTAGAATTTTTATTTTTATTTTTCCCGAATTTTAAAATTAGTAAAAATATATTGTACTCTCTGATTTTTTTCTTGAAAATTTTTGTACCTATTCCTAGTATTATATGGGATTGTGGAGGATTGTGTACTCTCAGGTTATATAGTTATGCACCAAAATTAATTGTTGATGTCATTTATGCATATAATGTTATATTTTATGATTTCTATGGTTAATTTTGTAATTTTGGTGTTAATTGAATCTATTGGAACAATCTTGGGGAATGTTATTGGACTATTGTCATTTATTTTGTGTAATTATGAGCTTGCCTATCGTGAGACCAATTATTACAAATTGTTGTTATGATGTTATTGGGCATATATTAGATGATATGTTAATGATACACTTACCCTATCGGTTTGTCTTTAACAATGTGGTTTCTAATATTTTGTTTAATTTATTGAATTATGTCTTTAAAGTTTTCAATATCCTATTGATATTAGCTTTAGGGCATAGTTTAATGTTATGGGTGATCTGTGTTGTAATTCGAGACCATTAGGCAGGATTGCAATTACATGAAAACCTAGTTGTGTTGTTTGCCTAATTTTGCTAGTTCTTGATACATTTGCAAAATCTCCCCGCGTTGTATCAATTTCCAGCTTTGAATTATTTAACTAAGCTGAATGAGACCAATTATGAGGATTGGCTTAAATCCTTGAATCTTTTTTTGGCGACTTCTAATGTTGATATTGCTCTCCTTGAGGATGAGCCTACACAACCCACTGTTGAGACTTCCGCTGCAGATAAAGCTAGATATGACAAGAAGGTTCGTTCTAATAAGGTCTGTTTGATGAACATCAAGTATACAATAGAGAAGACTTTTAAAGAGAGCATCATTGAAAGTGATAATGCCAATATATATATAAACTTGCCCAATCTGAATCAGTATATATTTCAATTGTTCTTTGATCTCCTTTCTTGAATAGCGATTTTTTCTTGGAGTACCTTTCAGATACCGTAGGATCTTATAAACTGCCTCTAACACTCACGGCAAGTATTTAGTACCTGTCAGTATGAAGGATTTGAATACTAGTTTGGAATCGATTTTTCTTTGTAATCCTTGTTGTGCACCCATCCAAAAGGGTGACAAACTCTCAAATAGCCAGTGTCCTCAAAATGATAAAGATAAGTCAGAGATGGAAAAGGTCCCATATGCTTCTGTTGTTGGCAGTCTTATGTATGCTCAAGTTTATACACGTCCTGATATTACTTTTGTTGTTGGTGTACTTGGGAGATATTTGAGCGACCCTGGTGTGGTTCATTGACAAGCTGTGAAATGAGTTCTGAGGTATCTACATGGTACTAAAGATTACATGCTCACTTACAAGATTTCTAATCACCTTGAGGTGATAGGTTATTCTTATTCTGATTATGGTGGCTGCCTTGATGCTCATAAATCCACATCAAGATATATCTTTACGCTTACTGGGGGAGTTGTATCTTGGAAAAGTGTTAAACAAACACTTACAGTAACGTCAACTATGGAGGCAGCAAAGCTACTCGACAGGCAATATGGTTGAGGAATTTCATCTCTGAACTTCATCATGTGGAGGTGTTTCCAGACCTCTAACCATATACTGTGATAACTCTGTTGTGGTGGGCTTCTCTCAAATATGAAAAAACACCAAGCGTTCGAAGCATTTTGATACAAAGTATATATTTGTTAGAGAGAAGGTTAAGGAGTTTCAAACCCATATAGAGCATATAACCATCGATCTTATGGTGGCAGATCCTCTAACCAAAGGCTTAACTGTTAAGGCTTTTGTGAATCAAGTAATCCTTATGGGTCTATTTAGATCTTTTGATGCCTTGGATTAATGAAAGATTGTCTTTTATGTTATTTTTTATAGCAATATTGTATTTGATTATTTTCCTATTCAGTTTTGAGACTTTTGCTTATAATTGTTGCTATAATTGTTATTGCCATATACTCTATTAATATACTGCGCAAATACATTTAAATGTTTATATATAAATGGCATTTTGTTGGAGATATTTGCTACCCAGTCTCATTTTGTTCTTCTGATATATTTTGTTAAATCTCAGTTGGCATCTTGGGTGGATGCTTAGGCCATTTTTTTTGGAACTGCACAAATGGATCACCATTTTGTGTGCATTTTCTTATGACACATTCTGTTTAGGTTATCGAAGTATGGGTATCTTGCATATATGTTGTTAGTACTCCTATCGGGTCTAATTTCTATACTGTTGAGGTACTTGTAACTTCATTTTAGACTTATGATTGAGAGATTGTTCGCTCAACTTTGACATCCTATTATGGCCACATATTGTTATATTAATCTGGGGATTTGTTTTTGTTGTTCATTGATGTTGGTTATATTGTCCAAGTGGGAGAATGATAGAATTTTATCATTAATTTTGTGGACTAGCATAATAAACAATAAACATAATTTTGTACAAACCCCAATTAATTAGATGTCAATGGTACTTCTCTCATACGTGTCATTGGACTTGTGTTCATGGGCTTGCTATGATGGGTAAGCTTGGCCCATATTTTGCAGTGCACAAGAAACCCTACTGCTAGCCGATCTTAAATACAACTGCTACATTGAGAATCGTACGTATTTCTAATCAAGGTTTGGAATAGCAATAATCAATCCTAATTTGCATCTCTGTCGCTCCGCTTAACAGAAAACAACAATGGATTCAATGTTTCCTCAATTTCCAAATATTTGTCCATCCAATTCTTGAATCGAATATGTTGCAATTATAGGATTAGTATAATTATATTGATTACTCATTGTATTAATCAATAATTTTGTGTTAATTATTCTTCACCTAGTTGGAGTTTACGTAAAAGAAGTAGTTTGTTGAGTTAAAAGTTTGCTTGTGAGACCTTAGTAACATTTGAGATGAAGTATATTCAGTTCAATATGATTCCTGTCAAATTTTGGATCTTTCAAAGTTTCTAATTAGTTTTAAAGATTTTGATCTTTTTAAATTTTAATAAAATGTGTCGCCAACAGAGAAATTAACCACATCAACATCATTAATAACAAATTACTTTTATTTAAAAAAAAGTTAAATATTTTAACACTCATTTTAATTTTAAAAATTATAATTAACCCTTATGTTCGATATTCAGCTGGGCTATATGCCTATATATATATATATATATATATAGCATTTGAGACGTTATATACATGCAGCATACCTCTTGAAATATCATCCCTTCCCAAAAACGGATAAATGTATAGTATTACCGTGGAATCGTCCGATAGAATATTAGAATGTCTTGGTGCAGTTCTACCGTGGCATTGCAACTCATTAACCTGGTCACGGTATATGTAGCTTTATGCAACGCCAAGTTGATGCTTGCAATTTACTCCTTGTTTGCCTCATGATTTCGTGCAATTTTCTGGCATACACGCATGCTGATCCTACTGACGACAATACTTCTGGAAGAACAAAAACTATTCACATTTCTATGCTCATCCTGACATACGGAGTTAACCTAATATATAAAGGAAAGCATCGGGAGAAGCACTACGAGCATCTCCTCTCCGTATGACAACTGCCTGTTCGCGACTTATTTACATGTGATTGCCTTGATTAATTTAGATAATTAAACCTTAATTACCGGGCGGCACCATAAACAATGCAGGTGTATCGAGCAAGTTTCCTATTTGCCTTGATGTGCACAATATTTTGTAACGAATCAATCCCCATGTGGGTGTTTTTCATAGATTCATTAGCCTCTAATCATTGCGTATCAGTTCAACTACTTAAATGAATTAAGGACATGACATATGTACAGCAGGAGTCTCGAAGATAGCCAACCCATGTGGACTTTAATCAAGAACTTGTTATATTCTGCTAGCTTATCGAGAATATAAAATGCACATACATTGCTCATATCTCGAAAAGGCCAAAGGACAAAAGTCTTGACACGGTTTTGATAAGGCGGTAGTCGGTAAACACAAATGGTTCAAAGAGTTGGACGGAACTTTAAATGGATGGCTCTCACATATTTTCTCGTATATTATTATTGTCTTTTTCAGCCTCTATCTGTGCTCTCTATCGTTTTAGTAGTATAGTGGGGCTAGTGAAAAACTTTAGGTACCTAATAGGCCAAGACACATTTTGTACTTATATATAAAGGAAATGAATGCCGGAGGAGCTACACATAAAACAGTTACCGGTAACATATATTGCTTAGCTCGGCTGGACGATTAGCACTGTTGTTTTATTCTAAATTGTACCGACCACTTCTTGATGAGCTTCAACTAAGGACCTCATTGAATAATATGCTTAGGACATGAGAAATTAGGATATACATATATTCTGGCTTCATGCGCTCAAATGAAATAAACAAACTTTCTTATGTTTTTATTATAAATTAAGATCACAATTTTACGATATAAATAACTTCAAATATAATCAAATGTTAATCATAAACAATACTTTATTATAAAATTAAATTTTCTTTCAATAACTCTTTCGTAAAATTCATTTTTAAAATAAGTTATTTAGAACTATCATAATCATATAAGTATTTGATTTTTATTAGTATTCACACAAACAAATTGAAAAAACTCTACAATTAGGATTATACTAAAAATGTTAGCTCTCATCAAACTTACACCTATTATAATAAAGTTTAAAAATATATATTGATTTAATTGAAATATAATTTAAATTTCATCCTAAATTTAATTAGAACCACTTATAATTTAAATTAAATACTAATTAGGCCATAATAAAATTCAATATCTAATATTGACCTTTATTTATCAAATATATAATTTTTTTATATCTTACAGTAAAATCTAATTTTATTAAATTATTTTTTATGTTCAACTCTTCTATGTGTGTAATTCATTATATCGATAAATATGTTTGCAATTGAAAAAAATTATAATTTAAGATTTAAAAAATTAAACTTTTTATTTATCATTAATTATCTAATTAAACAGTCTATATTCATAAATTGATGTCGATCAATACATCATAATTATCCAAAATATTAAGAATCTTATGACTATTTTAACTAACTTTTCATGCATAACATTTCAGTATAAGATAATTATTTTATCATATAATATTTCGATTATATATAGTGTCTACTTTATTTAAGTATAATCATATTAATTCTACAATATTAGTAATTAATTATTTTAATGACATTTGAAACTATTTTCAAAGTTTTAATACACTTTAATTAAGATTTCTTAAATTAATACTAATCAAGAATTATAAAATTAACATTCTCTTTAATTATTTTAAGTTGATAAATCATATATTAATTACTCAAATATCTTCATATAGTATGAATCATATATTAATTACTCAAATATATAGTTCATATCATATCTTATTACTATAAATTAAGTCACTTTTGATCATTATATGTTCTAAGTAGCAATAAAATATATCAATAACTATGTAAGATGCCTCAGATATTCTAAATTAAAGAATTACTTATGCAATTATAATAATAAGCTTCTTTATATACATACAAGTAATAATCTATACAAAATTTATATGTCGATTCAATTCAATGAACATATTTTATAGTAAATGTACACATATTTATTCAACTTTCTCGATACTTTTGTTTGAAAAATCGACTATTCTTTCATCAAAAAAATACAATATGTTAGTCTTTAATCTTTATTGATATTCAATTTTAATATAACATCAATTAAGAATAATATAGGAATAATATACAAATAAAACATAAATTTTAGTTGTAACGATTATTTGTCACATAAATTATATCTTATTACTTAATTAATTAAAATGAATATTTTATTAATTAATTATCACAATGTGTTGATTGCAGGATGTAAACTAATAATATTGCCAAAATTGGAGTGATATTGTACTGCTGGATCATACGGTTTCTTAAATTTGTTCGTAATTCCGTAAACTTGGAAGCGAGTTATTTACAAAGTGCAAACTTGATGAGACAACTACTTCATTAGAAAGTGCTTCATCATTTGACAGAGTTTGTGTTTCAACTGAAAACATATAGTAAATCTGTTTCATATGTGATTCTTCTAAAGCACTATCCTTATTTCATGGTGGACTCCCCATATTCGGCAGCCAGCTTACACCTGGCATCAATTCCTGACTTCCGTATTTATTTCATGAGAACGTTAATTTAATATGTGAAAAGGACGTATGAACGAATTCGAAATAGGGAGCCAAAAGTTGTACACAAGTGTCTATCCCATTAAAGTTCGCCAACTAAAATCCTAACCTACCGCAATTTAGCCATACATATATTAACAGTAACTATCTAATATAGAACACCAAAATAATATAGAATTGACAACTGCTTAAATAACGCGCCTCAAAAAGTAATTTTGAAGTCTTAGGAGTTAGGATCCTTTAGTTTCACTTCTACTTTTCTGTTTAGTTTTTAGTTTTTATTTTATACTTTATTGTTTTTTTCGAAAACAATAACTAGTTTTGTTGAAATTTATAATATAAAAACTTAAAACAAAAATTTGTTTAATTGAGATTAGTAATAAAAAATTAAAATAAAAACATGTTTAGTTTTATCATCTTGTTTCTATTTTTGTAATTATACTCTTATATTAGTAATTTTATAAAATACATTATATTTTTAAATTAATTAATTATCATTGTAATTAAAATTAAAAATATATGCAAATTAAATATAATTAAAAATTACACATTAATTGTATATAATAAAATTCTATAAATTAGAAAATTATATTAAGTCATTATAATCAATAAAAGATGTCCATCATATTATAATTCTTGAAAACGTAATAGTACTATTATTTAGAAAAAGAAACATAAATCAATTAGAAATAATATAATCACTCCACATTTGTCTAACAATTTCATCTCGCTTCCAAGACATACCTCGAAGTTGTGCTGAATTGATATTATACTTGACTTGAGAACTTGCATCTTCATTTTCACTTTCCCTAATTTGTTCTTCTTCTTTTTTTGATAAATTAGTTATATAATAAATCAGAAAAATAAGAGTTTATGTACATAGGTAGAGATTATGTAAAAAACCAATCTCATACCAATCCAAAACAAAAACAACCCACCTTAAACAATTAATTTGTTCTTCATTTTCAGCACAACTATCAAATAACTCATCGTTTTGTCCATACATTCTAATATAATTGTATATAATACAACAAACAATAACGATATTTTTTTTCTTCATATCATAACTCATCATGTTTTTAAGCATAGAGAATCTTGCTTTTATGATGCCAAAACATCTTTCAATAACATTTTTTAATGAAGAATGCCTATAGTTAAACAATTTCTGTGGACCTTAAAGTCTTCCTCTGCCTCTATAATCTCGGAAATGATATCTTTTACCTTGGTATGATAAAAGAAATTCAGGCATATTAGTGTAGCCCAAGTCAACTAAATAGTACTTATCTAATATAGAAAGAACATAATATTACCAAAAAGATATTAAAAATGAATCATAATTATTATGTTTATTTAAAATAATATAATACCTTGTGAAGACATAGGAAATTGATTCGTGAGATTTGTCACTGTTTCCAAAAAAACTCGAGACTCATTTGCTGTACCTTCTCATCCAACTGTTACATATGTAAAACACATATCAAATGAGCAACAACAACCATTACATATGAAAAAACGCATGTCAAATGAGCAACAATACATAATATTTTAGGTTGGGTTAATTATTTTGCCCTTGTATGCTATTTATTCATTAGTCGAAACATATGCATTAATATGTGTATCATTTATTGCTCATATACAATCCTAAAAAATAAAAATATATTAAAATTATTATTAATCATAAGGACATAATTAAAATAGTAATTAAATATATGAATGTACCTAAAAATATGGAAAGACTTTTGAATTATGTTGAATATCAAGAGGTGTATTACTAAAAGCTAGAGTAATGACTCTTTTAGCAAGATGATTAACTGCATATAAGACTTTATGAAAGTACTTCGAAATTATCTAGGTCGAATGTTGAAAGCATTCTGCATTGACTCTAGTTGTCTCATTATGCCCTATAGTCATTAAGAAAATTACATCTTGTTCCTCCACAATCAAATGGCTTGTTGCTTTTAAGCCTCCTAAACTCTCTAACTCATCACATAATCTCAAGAAGATTATCTTTCTCATTCTTAAGTTTTCATAAATCCTTATAAACCTCCCATCAAAAAGTTCCAATATCCAATCATAACCTAGTAGAGTAGAAGCTCTACATGGTTGCTTTTGTAAATGAAAATATTTGTTCTCTCCCCCAGCTATAGAAATAATGATTACCTTCTTCCGTTTATCATTAGAATCTGATAAGAAATCCATGTATCTATAATGCCAACATTAAATAATTAATAAAACATTCAATCAAAAGGTTCAATCAAATATAGAAAAAATATTCATACAAAATATAGACTTAAAATTAAGTCAAATATTCATACAAAACACAAATTTAAAATATTCAAAATATGGAACAGTGCTTAATATAAAAGTGTTAAATCAATAAGAATTTGATACGCAATAACATGAAAATATAAGTAAAGTGACATAATTCAATCCAGCTTCCTTATATCTGTCATCTTCATAAAAGTATCCCTATAAAGTGGAGAATCACGTAAAGCCTTCATAGCTTTTCCATATTGCACACCGTCAACACTCAATTCATCTGAGGAATTCAGTCATTCCATCATTATGTTAGACTCTTGAGATCTATTCTCTGTAGGGGATAATGTTTCACTCAATTTTTTCTCAAGTAAATCATTCTTCATTTTTTATTGTTCACCAATAATAAGTAAAACTTCTTCTACAATGTTAGAATGCGTCTTCTTTACCTTCTTATTTTTAGGAAATTTCTTTCTCTTAGATGGGGAACTTTTATCTTGATCTTCTTTTTCATTATACAAGTAATCTTCATCAACATCATTTCCATGTTCCTCTTCTGTACTATTTGATAGAGATTTAGTTGATAGATGTGCATGCACACCAGTTGCAGTAGTATCTCCAAAAAATATGATACAAGTGTAAAAATTCTCTACATCCTTTTTTCTTGAATCTATAAGTCATTTTATGCACTTATAATGATGAAAAAGGAATATGAGAATGAATATTATATAATATGATATATTAATAAAACAAAAGACATATTTTACC